>JANSTW010069441.1:0-10440 GCA_027564275.1 Diadocidia ferruginosa | reverse complement strand
AGTGAGAATACTCATTAAAATGTATATATACAAGGAAAAAACTTTACCACAATTCATTTAATACGAATTTTTAATTTCAACAAATATAATTGTACAAAATTTGTCCGCCAATATCGAAAAAATTTAAAATTATTAGCTTCTTTTAATACATATTATGGTCTGGTCGAACAAAATTAAATCAAATTAATTTTATCATTTTTCTCTATCAAATAAACGTTGAAACAAAAATAAATATTTAATTAAATTGTTGCCTATATGAAATATTATTAATATTGCGTAGAATAAAATGAATAAAAAAAGTATTTCTAGAAAATATAAACCTAGCATAAAAATTTATTAATATTTATGAAATTAATAAAAATGAATCATTTTAAAAATAGCTTTAGAGTAAGTGACGAATATTGCACTAATGGCATGCATTACATGCTATACAATGCTGACAGCTGATGACATCGGTGACAGATTAACTGTCATTAGATCAAACATTTTTAGTACTTTTTTATATGTTTTGAAGTAGATTTGTACTAGTTTCGTAGTTTTCTATGTATATAAAATTTCTGGGGCATCACCTAATTTGACTTTAACCTCAAAGTTCATTTTGACTAGCCTTCTATAATTTAAAATTATATTTTTTTTTAATTCAAACAGAAACAAATTTACTAATTAGCCATAAAAACGTTCTAATATTTAATTATATGTCAATAAAAGAAACTTAAAAAAGACAAAATTAAAAATATTTTACTTCCTCATGATTATTATAGTCGTAAAAATTGTGTAAAAATTGTTTTCTTTCTATTGAATTTTCTGCAAAAAATAAAGATTTCGATATCCTGTTTTTCTGTGAAAAATGTATAGGAGTAATTCGTTCCTGGGGAGTAAAATTCTTAATATTTAATGCCAAACATAGGCATCTAAAGTTTTCAATTTTTGTGTGTATTTCATTTCCTTTCGATTTCTATGTTTTGTTACATGGCAGTTCTCGATCCTGAGGAGCAAAAATTTTGATATTCAAAACAAAACAATGGATTACTTAACAAAAATCCCTATAAAAAAATTCATGATCGTTTCTAATATAACACTTTCTGTTTTTTTGTTTTTACAAATGAACAGGAGGACACAATTTTCTCTTTGAATTTTTCGGTTTAGAAATAAAAAAGAAGTAAACAAATATTTTTTTACTATTTTCAAAATTTGATGGTGATTATATTTTACAAAGAACAGTAAAAAAAAATCTTTCGCTTTAGACTTTAGACTTTTAGAGTAATTGTCACGCGAAGCTAAAAATTTATCGCGTTTTAAATCCTCCATACTATTTCCGATACAAAATAAAATGCTTCCATTCCAAAAATATTCTCACTTCGTCTTTATGCACATTTACCTATATAATATGTCAAAACCCACATAAACTATCATCATAATATTAAATTTGTTTGTACATTTATATTGCTAAAGTTATTCATATAAATAAAAAAAAATTGAAATTTCTTCCTAAAGCCATAAATATTCAAATTAAACTTCTTTTTCATTTTTTTTAATATATACCCCACGTATATACGTACATTTTTATAATATAAAAAACGGAAGTGAGTATTTTACCGGATACATCAAAAACTCGACAAACATAAACTTTTATTTTTTTTAAATGAAAATAAATGGATTGAACAAAAGTTGTCATACACATAAACATGAATGTTAATGTTTTATGTTACCTTTATTCATGTTCATTTTATATGTATTAAATATATAAGGGAAACTGTAGGAATTGGTTCATATAAAACTACTCCTCATCGTACTTACTTTTCTATTATATACGTACCTATATGCGAGATTGAATAAGCATCTATAATATATAGTATAATGTATGTGTTGCTACTATTTTTTTTTTATAAAATATGATAAAAGGTTATACACATTTCATGTAATAATAAAATTATTTAAACTTTTCGTATAAAAAGCAATAGCATAACTTCATAAAACATAGAGCGAAGCACTATATAAATATATAGGTACTAACTACTATAAAAAAATCCACTCAAAACTTTTTTTTTGAATTTATGATTTACTATTTTAAAATCTAAATTTTCGCTTTGATCTCAAAACTGCCATTTACATTTTCATAATCCATTATTATTTTAACGTTTGCGTATAGTTTACTCGGAATTAGCTGTATATGTAGAAAAATTTATAAATAGCAAAATATAATATATAATTTAATACCCATTCATACAGACATTTATAATAACTAGTTAAATGTAATTAATTTTTTTCTAGCAAATTTTTAAAATTCTAAAAATATTTATAATAAATATAAATTATTTCCCGGCAGTTATAGAATTATATAATGTGTAACATACAATATGCATTACAATTACATACAAAAAATCCAAGTTATAAAGAATTTAATTTTTTTGTGATATTTAAGTTAGTTTCTAAATTTTAAATCTCGCTTATGCTCTGCTATGCACTTTTCGCTAACTGAAACAATTTTTTTTTAATATTTCTATCTTTCTTATCGACGTTTATAAAAAATCAGTCAAAAGTTAGACTTTTCGATGTGTCGATATATCGATAAATATCGATATATTTCATACATCAATATTTAAATGTTTCTTCAATATATCACTATTTTTTCGGCGATAATATTGTCTTTTGTCATTCTTATAGTGCGTGCTATTGGCATCGACAAATTTCGATGATATTTTAAAATATCGAAATATTGATGGTATTTTAAAATATCGAAATATCGATGTTTTTACAATATCAAGCGCAGCCCTATATTATATAGTCAAAATAAAAATCATCCAAACGCTATTAACATATTGTTGATTATGCTCGTGTATAAGTCTATTCGACATTGAAAATTATCAGTATTTCGATATTTGAAAATATTCATCGATATACTTCGATATTTCGATGCTTTTTGGAAGATCAAAAAATTTGCTGAATAATCTCAAACATTTTATATCTCAAATTTTATCTCGGTCAAAGCAAAATCTCATTTAAAAAAAACGACTATAGTAGACAATTGACTGCACTTTGAGACGTGGAAAATAAAATCGTTTGTATTTTGTGTAAAAGCTCCCGCGTTTGTATATCATATTCTATACTGTACTTTATATTATATTAATATAGGCATAGCATTAAAAGTTATATTCACTTCACGATGAAAACGATTTTATATCGTAATCCTTTTCTATATTTTACGCGTGTACAGTGATATACTTCAACAGAACAAAAATAACACGATAGTATGTCAGCCATATGTAAAGGCAAAAAAGATTAAGTGCACAGAAGATTTTCGAGCTTTATATAAATATAGATTGAAAAAATAAACTTCCAAAAGCTTTCCCTTTTTCGGAAATTTAGCGCACATAACTTTTTTCGCCATATAATACAAATATTATAGCATATATCGACGGTTACACAAGAAATTCTCCTATCATCTATTTTTGAGCATTTTTATTAAAAAATGCAGTTTTGTTGTATTTTTTATGAGCTATCGATTGAACGCATAGCCCGAAAATCCAAAAATATATTTTAGTACACAATTTTGGACATTTTGAAAATCTCCTACCCTATTAAGTACTTATTAAAAGAAACAGTTTTTTTTTTGTTCTCCTGCACAATTTGTATTTTGGATGATGGGAAAATTTCTAATTGAACCGTCGATATACAATATACATATAAAGCATCACACTTGAGTTAAACTTGAAACTGAAATAAAACAAAAGTATAAAAAGCATAGCAAATAAAAGCTAAAAGCTAGATTTAAAATTTCGTTTTTATTTTCATTGTTTATCAAAACACTGTGTTTGTTTATTTATATCTTGTTTTTCGCGTATATATGTAAATGTACGCATTTCAGTCAATTTTTATTTTAAGATAATGTTTTATTTAGCTTTATTTGTTCTATTAAAGTTTAACGTCGAAAATATTATGTTTTTGGTCTTTTGCAAAAAAAAATTTGACAAATATTATCTTAAATATTTATTGAATTTAAGAGACAAAAAAGTTACCTTTCTTTGGATTCAAAAATGTTCTCTAGACTACAATTGATATGATTTGTTTTTTTTTTTTGCAAAAACAAATAATTTCAAAATATCGAATAAAGGTAGATTTACAGTTCAGACTGAAAGCTATTTTCTCATAAGCTTAAAATGATGCATTAAGATAAATCTGATCAATCTGAATTTGTCCGGCAAAAAAGGTAAAACTTGATCTTATTTTACTGAGGCGAATTCACTCCGAAATGGTTTCAGTTTAATTGATTTGATCACGTCATTTTCCACTTCATCAGAAAAGTTTTTATGCTGAACTATAAATTTAGCTTGAACCTCGCTTAGATTGTTCGATATTTTGATATTATATCTACCGATTTTGTAATATCGAAATATTGAAATTGAAAGTTTGATATTTTTCTTAAATGTATCGATATGTTCATGTATTTTATCCAAATGCGTCTGCTTCAAACCCGACAACGGAACATAACAAAACTGGTTTGTGTAAATGTCTTGTTTAAACATTTTAATACATTTAACCGAAAATTACTAGATCTACTAGACGCAATGTCAAAAATTATGTTGCAATACTACATAACAACTGGAATTTCAACTATCTCGCATACAGAAGCATTTTTCGAGTTTGTGTAAATCAAAGAAGCAGATCAGAAAATATTTTATTATGTTGATCAAAATACACGTTACGTTGTTTGTGGAATGAACATATTACATAAGTCTTTCAGGGTGATATTTGTTTTTTATTAAAATTAATGTAGATTTTTTTTTAGATTTTTCTTTTTTCGATATGGATCAAAAATTTTTGATTGTTTTTTAAATCAAAATTTCGAAAAAAAATCAATATCGAAAACGCCTTTCACTAAAGGAGATAAAGGTTTTTGAGTGGACACAGAACTGAAATTTTTTTATTACAGAAATCGCCTTTTTTAATATGGCGGCTGAAAATTCCTTTTTGCATATTTAGATTTTTCTAGACTTTTAGTATGTTAAAACTATACTTTTAACGAACCAAAAAATCAAACTTTGTCTCTGAGGGAATTATTTACCTTTTTTTATAATATAACCTGTACTATTTTAAGTTGTTTTAATTATTAAATTGATAAAACGACTATTTAAGATACAAAAAATGATAATTCCATAATTAGAATATTAAGCAAAATGAATTTATTTAATTTTGAATATTTATCTATTAACACCAAACTTATATTAATCTTTATAGATGAGGGCAATCAAGCACTTCAAGAATTTCTTGCTGCAAGAAATCCAAAGCAACAGCATAGCAGTACACTTGAATCGTATCTTATAAAGCCGATTCAACGAATTCTTAAATATCCGCTTCTTCTACAACAATTGAGAAATTTGACTGATCCTCGATGTGAGGAACATTTACATTTAGTTGGTAAGTTTCGTGGTAGATAAAAATGTTCATCATATTTAATATAAGTTGTAGTTTTTACGGTCGTTTTGGTGATATAAGTATGATTTTAGGATCTCGATCAAAGACAATAGGTCGAGAGCCGGTCTTAAAATCATACTTATATCATATTTAATAATTTCTTTGTTTTAAAATATTAACACAAAAAAACTAATCCATTTCTAATAAACAGAGGCCTTGAAGGGAATGGAAAAGGTAGCCGAACACATAAATGAAATGCAACGAATTCACGAAGAGTACGGTGCCATTTTCGATCATTTATTTCGACAACACCAGAAAGCATGCAAACAACCCATAGACCTTAGTCCAGGTATTAATTTATGTAATATTTTTTTCTATACATTTACTTTTCTAGAATATTAAATAAAAATAATTTAAAGAAAATTAAGATTCTAAATATTTTAAAGATTGTTTTTTTTATATGGTTCTGGGTCCATTAAAATTTAAAATCTTTTGGAAATCGCGTCGAATTTAATTATTAAAAATCCAAGATGGCGAAGTTATTCAGTCCCAAATGAAAATCAATATTTTATTGCTAAGTTTTAGCAATCCACAGCATTTTATGATTTATTTTACAATATTTTTTAATAAGTTTAAAGTCTAAATTAATTCAAAAATTATTCGAAAAATTACCTCATAAATTAATAAAAAAAATTGTGACAAGTAGTTGCATACTAATAATAACAAATTCAAACTCAATTTAGTTTTTATTACTTAATTTCACAGTGACCAGCATTTAGAACAACATAATATAAATACCCACATTTAAGAAGAAATTTTCTAATTTCCATATTAATGTAATAGAAACAACAATCTGAAAATTTTACGATTCTTAAAAAAAAACTTTGCACATATTTTCAAACGCAAAAAAATTTGCAGGTGACCTTCTTTACTACGGTGGCGTTGAATGGCTTAATATATCCGATTTTCTGGGCAAAATAAAGAAAGGACTTGAATTACACGCAATGTGCTTTGTATTTAAATCAGCGGTTGTGTTTCTGTGCAAAGAACGACTTAGACAAAAAAAGAAATTAATGGTGATTATCATTTGCCTTTTTTTTACAAATTTTTTATTCTTATAGAGTAAAGGTGTTTTTTTATTATGTATCCTTTTGCTCGTCACGGATCATAACATTTAGAGCAATAACAATTTCAGAGTCACATTTAGTTATTTTTAAATTAATTTCATTCCCTTTTCTACAAATTGTTTATGTAGGGTGTTTCGAGTAAAAATGCTCCAAATGAAGTTGAAATAATAAGATATCAAGTGCTGATACCCGTAACAGAAGTACAAGTTCGTGCATCGTCAGCCAAAGATATGGATTCACACTTCCTGTGGGAATTGATACATTTACGTTCACAGTTGCAACGTCGTTCGGAAAAAGTTTACGTTTTGTCAAATAGTACGGCCGATTTTCGTAATGCGTTCCTAAAAACAATTAGACAAATAATACGTGAAAGTGTGCGAAATATGTCGATACCAATGAAAGGTATGATGGACAGTATGACATCGATAGCCGAACTGCCACCGCATCATCATCGTGGCTCGGCGGGTAATTCGCAAACGTTGGAAAGGCCTAAGCAACAAATTGTAAGTGATACTTTTTTATATATTTTCAAAAGCAATTTTTTGTTCGGTCTTTTTCTAAACCTTATAAAATATCGCAATTTACGTAGTAGAAAATCGGCAAAGGTTGTCAAAGCATTGTGAATGTTAGAGAAGACAACTTAATTATTATATATTTATAAGATGTTTGAGATTTTTTTATTTTATTTTTAAATAAGTTTTTTTTTTAATTTTTAAGATTTTTTTGAAGATTTTTTTAGTTTTTTCATTAGAATTTTTAGGTTTAGATTGAATAATTTTTTTTATAATTTTCCCTGAAGATGATATCAAATTAACATCGAAACGTGCGACATATGTACCTTGATTAATAAATATTAATTATTTATAATTTTTTTTTTATTGAAATCATAGAAAATGTAAACCTTGTAACCTCTTTTCTTTTAAGTGTGTCAAATTTTTTTTTTGATTAAGTCCTCGTTTAGGCAGATCTATACCTTACACGAGTTAACAAAGGGTTAACAAATAAATTACGTTATTTTCCCAACAGCAAGAGACAAAATGAACTTTTCCATTTTAAGATCTTTTAAAGATTGTTGACATTTTTTTTTTTCATCAAAATCCATCTAGATAATAATGCAGGGATCCCAAACGTTGGGCAAAACGAAAAAATCTAAAACCGCTCAACGTCATTCGGCCGGCAACATTGACTATGACAATTTACCGGGTAGCCAAGAGGCCGATGATATTCCACAACCACCACAACAACATCATCATCAGCAGCAGTATCAGCAGCAAATGCAACAACAACAGCCGCAACAATGTTTTCGAATTCGAAGTAAAACTGTAGGCGATACAGTTGGTAAGTTCGCCTTTTAACCGGAGGTTTAAAATAATTGCTTAAAAATGTCTGTTATTTCTTCAACAGAACAACCAATGATGAAACGACACGGTCCGCATTCTAGTAGTGGTGAACAGGAAAAAGATCCCGGCACAAAATCCGAAGGTGAAGAAGACTCTCAGCATGGTGGTACGGTGACGAGTAAAAAATCGTTGGGTCGAACGCCAAATCATTTAACATTAAGGTAAGTTGGGGGTGGAAATATGTTTAGTTTTTTTTAGAGAAATTTGTGGTTTTGTTTAGCTTTGTTTTTATTAAAAATTTTTTATTTTAACAATTTTTTATTAACCATATATGTTTGGCTTTTGTCATTTTTGCGTCTATATATAACCAACATTACTAACCTAAATAAATAAATAAATAGCACAACATCCACGCTATCAGTTGGCAGTACGGGTAGTCAAGCACGTTTGATTCAATCATCTCATCCGCCTGCTCATTATCAACCGGTACTAATGAAAGACCTAGGTAAGACACAATCCCCCAAACAAGATATAAATGTTTTAAAATTATTTGATAATGTGGATGAAGAACAGAATAAATTAACTGATAGTGTAATGATGGATGAGCATTTGTGTGCACTAGAAGACGATAGCATAAGTAAAACAAACACATGTGATATTGCCAAGTATATGGCTAACTTAAAAGAAAAGCACATGGAATCTGAGCAATTAGATAATAATAGTAAATTAAATAGTAGTCAAGAATTAGTCGTAGTAAATAATGATACCAAAGTACATAATATTGAGGTTGTTTTAAAATCAGATTTACCAAATAGTAATGTAAATAAATTAATAAATTCAAGCGATTCAAATTCTGAACAGTCAACAGACGAATCGAATAGTACGATAATTATAGATGGTAAAGTTGATAAGGTATTTAAAGGCAGCAGCAAATCAAAGTCTGACAAGACAACACCAACAAATAATATTAATACGGCCACAAAAATCGAACAAACACCAACAAAACATACACTGAAATCACCAAAATCAACCATACACATAGCCCATTCACCAGATCGCTCCAAATCTACGGGTAGTAGCCCAGTTAGAATAATTAAAATAAGATCACCTAGAAATAGCATAGATTCGAGCGGTAAACGTAGTAGGGAAAGTTCAAGAGATCGCAGTTATACGTCTGGCGAATATTGTGAAAAACGTGAAGTAAGTCCTCGTCGGGCGTCTGAAGGTGGCATATTGAAACGATCGAATAGTCCGATCAATCCCAAAGCATTTGCTGGTGAAACAAGTAGTTGTTCAAGTGCTTCTTCGACCGGTACAGCGGGTGGTATTCTGAAACGATCACAAAGTCCAATGTCCAAGTCACGATCACCCGATCGCTCAATTACTTGTATTCGAAAATCCCTCAGTCCCGGCAACAGTATAGATTCAAGATCGCCCGATCGAAATCGTCTTTCACCTCGCAGTAGTATTGATTCACGATCTCCAGATTGTCGATTCTATATTCAGGACAGTATGTCGCCTCGGCATAGTTTTGATAGTCGTTCGTCTGAGCCAAACTTGGAAATTCCGAGATCAGCACTAAAAAGTCCTCACGGCAGTTTTGATTCTCGATCGCCGGATCGCAGTGGTGGTGGTGGTGGTCGAAAAAGAAGTTTGAGTGCTCATAGTAGTTTAGATAAATCAAAGTCACCTGAACCTTATTATGACTATTATCAAATATATCAATCGCAATTACAATCACAACTACAATCACCCGAACATGCGCAACACGGTAAACGGTTAAGTAAATCTCTAGAACGATCTTCGTCCAGAGAAAGTTCCTCATCATATCGATATGGTTTGTCGCCCGAACGCATCTATCGCATCGGTCCGGTTCGATCACAATCGGCCGAAAATGCATATCTCAAATATGGCATCGATATGGCCCGATCAAATGAATCGTTAACTCGATCAATTGAACATCCTACATGCGTTGAGTGTCTGTATCAACGCAAACCATCCTAGCAAAAAGCCCGCGTACGGCAAAGTCGTACGCGGAAGAAAATGCCACGTGGTATCGTTCCATCTGCATCCAGTAGTTTTGAACGTGACAATTCCTATGATGATGGATGTGTCAGTTGTCATGATTACTATGAGATTCATGTGTAATCGTATTCGCAGCTATACGAAATATTTTCCCCTTCACACTCACTCTCCCTCCTCTCAAACAGATAACCGGTGTTTCCTTATGAGTATATTATATTTAAAATTTATGTTTTATTTTATCAAAAAACGAAACTTATACAAACAAATAAAATAAAATTTATTATAAATATATATAACCTATATTATAATATACTTCCAAACATATACATATAAATAAATTTAAATAAAACTTAAAAGTACAACTTTCGGTTGATATATAAATTATTATTATGAATATGAAATTGTTACAGATTAACACTATTTATATAATATAAATAAAATATATTAAAACAAACCAAAACTACGGCTTCCATGCAGACGTATACGTTGGACGTATACGTTTATAGGTTCTCTTTTACGATTGAACTTCATTCATA
>JANSTW010069430.1:0-10441 GCA_027564275.1 Diadocidia ferruginosa | reverse complement strand
TTCACTCAAACGATTTGAGCGAATTTTTGATTGAATTTTGTCGTCAAAAAAAGGGGAATTAGATTTCACTCAGGATTAATTATAATTTTTTCACTCAATATCACTTAATTGAGTGAAAGTTTTTTAGAGTGATAATATTTGAGAATTTTAAATAGGAACTTAGTATCTATATTAGCCCTATATGTATCTCTACTTTGTACTATATATATTATATAGTATAAATATATAAAATACTTAAGAGAGACCGACATTCTCAGAAAAGTTTTTAAAACAATTTTTTTCTTCTTTCAGAAACACAAAAGCGTCGCCGTTTCCACCCGTTACAGAAACTCCGCCGAATATTCCGTCGACGAACTGTTGCCCATGCCGACACAATATCACCGACAAACAGCATAGATGATCCAAATAATTCTAGATTAAGCGCACGACCCAATGACATTATTGGCGGAACATTGAGTAAACTACAATCAAACCATCACCACAATCATCATCAATATCACCCTGGTGGTGGCCTAATATCAAATAGTGTTTCGGCAACTGGTGGTTTTTACGTTCTGAAGGAAAAGCGAGAGCACAGTGCCGACAGTCCGCGAAGTAAAGAAATTGCCAATGATCTGGATCGGGATATGACAGACTATCAACGGAGCTTAAGTGAAGGACGTTTAGTTGATAGGTAATGTACACACTTATTTAAATATTTATTTGATGAAAAGTCAATTTGTCTGATTTTTTATTTATAGTCTGCGGTAAACGATAAATAAAACATATTTGCTGAATTGCACACTCTTATCTTATCTCGGTTTTTTTTGTCTAAACAATATTTTATAATAAATATTTATAACATTATTATCTATTGTACCAATCTTATCGAATCAATTATTCTTTTAAAGTGCTAATTTAATTGTTTGTTGATTGATAAAATGTTGTTTTATTAAAAGCTCTGTATTTATATTTAACATAATATTTAAAATAATTAACCCATACTATATGCGATGCTGATTATATTACCTTTACGAAAACCATTCAATGTTCCTTGAATTAAAAAAAAAAAATCGCGAATCTGTAGTCAGCATGGCGCAGTGGTTAAAGTAAGTAACTTTGAGCTCAAAAGGTTGTAAGCCTCGGTCTGGCGAAATTTTTTTCTCCACTGCGGACTACCACATTTCACTTGCAAGTGTTTAAAAAAAACAATTGCAGTCGGCAAACGTACTCCTTTCGGCAGTATTTTACTCCTTTGAGATCATTTGTACTCCTTATTCCTTCAAATGCAAATCTAGATTATTTTGTTTGCAGATTGACTCCTTTGGTATTGGATAATATTCATTTTTGACCAATGTGACGTTTTATTTCTTATTTTTATTTTAACAAAAAGAAATTCACTGCGCGTTAATTTTACCTCCTAACTTGGCTGAAATACAGTAAAGCGGACCTCTCCGAAGGAGAAGGCCGGTATGCTGTATTTACGAAGGGCAAAGCTTCGAGTGTAAAACCGGTTTCAATTGACCGGGGACTCTAAATGTTTGCCCTCTATCAGAGGGGTTTAAAATTTGGCAAAAATTATAGAAAAAATTATTTTTTGAGGGCTTTGAAGGGGGAGGGGAAAGGGGTGTATGGTGTCAAATAAATGATATTACAAATAACTTTGATTTAAAAAAATGTAATTTAAAAAAATCAAAGCTTCGTGAAGGTGGGCGGGGAAAAATATGTTTTTTTTTCAAATATTTATGCGTAGGGGTGGGCGGAGGTCGATGTAAAAAATATTGGTGGATGTAACTTAAAGGAACTTACACCTTACACAAAGCTTTATAGTTTTTTCTTAGACCCTGCTTCTATAATGTAAAATGTAATATGAATAAAAATTTACAAAAGCCTTCTTTTATATTTTTTTCTCGGGTCATCCTTATAATTTTAGGGTATCACTATAATTTATCCTTCTAAAAATACGTGAGAAGCGCTGTGTAGTTCATTTTTCATTTTAGGGTATCATCATAATCTATACACCAAAAAAATACTTGAGAAGGCTTGTTTGTTTTAACAAAATAAAAGGAAAGAACATTAAAATGTCCAAAAACGGTATTCTTTTTATTGGATCCCGCCCCTATAATGTATGGTACACCTTAATTTCAGAAACAAAAATTATTTCTTTCATTAAGACCCGTCATTTGATACCACACAACCCATATAAATATGAATTTTCAGAAATACTTCAAATTTTAAACCATTCTAGGCCCCTATTTCCCCTGTTATGTTCTATGTTTGATTTTTTATGCTCTAAAACTTTTATGGCTAACTACTTTAAGTGTCTAGCTTTCATTTTACATCCACCAATATTTTTTGCCCCGACCCCGCTCATCCCTACGCATAAATATATTGAAAAATATATTTGTGCCCCTCCCACCTGGACCTACATGAAATGTTGGATTTGTCCAAACTTTTTTTTAAATGATAAGTATTTAAATACATGGCTATTTGATACCTCGCAAAAACTAAATTTTTCTGAAATTTTCACCAAACTTTATAAATCCTTCTGGGGGCAAACCTTTAGAGTCGCCGATCAATTTAAGCCGGTTTTACACTCGGATCATTGCCCTTCGTAAATAGAGCACAGCTGTTCTCACCTTCGAGGAGGTCCGCTGTACTGTATTTACGGCCATAACTTTCATATTTTCTCTACACTGTATATAGTATATCACTGAGTTAAAATACCTTAAAGGTTTAAATTAGGCGAACGCCCGTTTTGCTGTATTGCAGCTGTCAATTTTAGCTGGGAGCACGTTGTCACAGCTAAAAAAATACACCATTAATGCCATCTATTTTTTGCTGTATAAGAAAAAATTGTAAAATTTACTCTCAAAGTTCTAGATATATCTGCGGCAACCCTATTCGGAAGTCACTTAAAGCCGTTATGGTCCGCCCATAAAGAAAATATAAGAAAATATTTATCATATTGTGTAAAAACCCTTAATCACCTAAAAATATGATAACATTTATTTTCTTAATCTTTACATATTTTTAATGACATAATATTTATTTTTATCCATTTCAGTGAATTTAATCGAGATGCTTTATCACAATCCCATGACAGTGTTTTCTCTGAATCAGCAACAGCCAGCAGTTTGTCAATTGTTTTAAAGGTAAGTCATTTGCAAATTAAAATTTAAGAGTATTTATACAAAAATAAATGGTCTGCTCAAGCTCAGCGCACATTTGAGAACAGTTTTTGGCTGTTTACACGGTAAACAACTGTCATGCCGCGTCGCCACGTCACGCTTCTGTGTGCGCTAAGCTTTAAGTGTTTCTTATTGTTTTTAAAAACAAATATGCAAAATTTAGGAAACTTTAAATAAAAAGTAATTTGTTTTAGATTCTGTAAGGCATATTCATCTAAAATATCTCAACAATTAATAAATTTATAACACACACAAAATAAATGTTTTTTTCTGAAATTTGCGGTTGTTCTTAAATTCTCTAAAAAAAATCTGCAGAATCGGATCAAAATTTAAGAATAACAGGGATAAAAGTATAGAAAAACAAAAACGTGTTTTTTCCAAAAATATTAAATAAATAAATTTAAACGAAAATATCAAAAAAATAAATTGTCTTTTTCAACATTCGAAGAACTGCCGTACCGCCACGCCACGCTCATATGTGCGGCGTGCGCGAAGCTTTAAGGTTTTGTTTGCTTTAGAAATTTTCTATATGAAAAATTTAGACAATCAAAATAAAAGAAGCTATCATTGAGATTCTATTAGGAAATTTTCTAAATAATAATTAATAAATGTTTCTGATATTAGCTGTTGTTCTTAAATTCTTAAAAAAAAAAAATGCTAATCAGATTTAAAAATTTAAGAAAACATATATGTATTCTCTAAAAAAATATTAAATTATTAAATTTAAATGATATGATCATTAAATTAAATTGTCTTTTTGAACATTTTAATTCTGTAACAAAATCTAATGAAACATTTCACATAACTTTAGTTTTTCAATTTTATACAAAGTGTTTTAAAATTTAATTTAAATAAATTACCATACCACGATTTTTTTTTTAAGTTTGAATGTTTTTTTATGAATTTTTAATTAAAGTGTATATTAATAATAATAATTTTCCCAAAACACATAATATGTGGCTTAAATTGGAAACATCACTTACATTGGTTCATATAACATATACCGCAGCTATTATTATAATAATATAAAATCAAAAGTAATTTATTATAAATTTAAATATAAAATAAATAATAAATAAATAAACGGCGCTTATAATAATAATCTAATACCAATAATAATAATTTTCCTTTCCATTTCACATAATATATTTATAATAACATGTAACTATAACAGTGCAACACAACTATTATAAATCTTGATCAAATATAATTTCAATAAAAAATAAAAGTAAAATTTTCATCTTTTGTAGGCAACTACTTATTATCTCAATGGTGATGCAGTGTCTTATAGTCTTATAGACAATTTATATAGATTCTTTGTATTAAACCCAGAGAATAAATACAATTAATCGCTTTTAACTGTGTATAGGTGTTTTATAACACACTATCCATCTATCTATGCAGGGTGATTCATATGGTACGGGCAACAATTTTGAGGGGTTATATGAAACCCCTAAAGAAGAATAACAATTCGTTCTTTGTGTGTATTTTCCTTACTGATTACATAATATTTTTTCTAAGTTTTTATAAACAAAATGATCGTAAATATGATCATCTTTTCCAAAAGTGATATCGTTTTAGCTGAAATATCTTCAATTATATATAATAATTAAATTATCTGCTCCAAGACTAGTCCAAGCAATAAGGCTTTAAACGTTGCAAACGGCGAGGGATTTAATTTTTATTGAAATCTGTTAGTGACTCATAGACAATAAAAATCAACTAAGTTCTTACCCTTCTAAAATTTGGCCAAATCCGTCTACTCGTAAAAAACTTTCTTCATTGTTTCTTCTATTTTTATAAAAAAAAATTGTACGGGAGCCCTTCTTCACCTTTGACCTAGAGACTCCAAATGTAATCTCAGAGTATAAAACCACGAAATCACCCTTATCAAAATTTGTGCAAATCCGTCGAGTGGTAAAAAAAATCGTATAGGAGCCCCCTTCATCTTTGATCTAGAGACACCAAATGCAATCCCAAAATATGGGACCACTCAAAACTCAATCTCATCAATTTTTTTCTTCAAATCTGTCTTCTGTTAAAAACTTTCTCTATATGCTCATATTTTTCGGGCATTTTTAGAAATAAAAAGTAGTATAGCCTTAGAAACCCCAAATGCGACCTGACAGTAATAACTTATCCACACATAAATTAATCCAAATCCGCTTACTCTTCAAAAACTTTCTCTATATACTTATATTTTTTGGCCTTTTTTACCAAAAAAAAAATCGTATGGGAATGATCTATAGACCCTAAATGCAATCCCAGAGTATGGGACCACTTTAAACTCACCAACACCAAAATTTGTCCAAATATTTTTCGGGCATTTTTAGGAAAAAAAATCGTATGGGGCACCCCTTCATCTTTGACTTAGAGACTCCAACTGTAATCCCAGAGTATGGGACCACTAATAACTCATCCTCACTAAAAATGGGCCAAATCCTTCGACTGGTGTAAAACTTTCTTATGTCCCATAATTTGCTGACGGACGGACGGACGGTTCTAGTTTTTCTGAATCAGGGCATCATAAAACGCAAGAAAAAATGGCTCCCAGCAATTTGACTATTTTGACCTAAATTAAAGCTTGTACTATTTACCATTGTCCATACCTATATATCGTATGGATTTTTTGTATGTTTTTACTAAGCAAAAATGATTGAGGTTAGGTTATATCCGATTTTATGTATCAGACAGAAAATCGTTCCGCTTTGAAATGTCGGTAAGGCAGATTCGTGTAAGAATTTTATCCGTTTTTCATTGAATTGTATTTTTTTTAACAATAAAATGGTTAGTTAGTTAAAATATATAATTCTATAGTTATTCTTTATTACATCAATAATTATTTATCTCGTAAATTGAATTTCAGTTAACATTTAAAAAAGAAAAAAAACGGACAAAAGAATCTGATGAAATTTGGATCAAGTGTTCAAAAAATCGGACACTCATAGAACGATTTGTTGATCATCATAAGGGGTCTCCTTAAAATTTTTGCGCCTACCCATGGGTCACCCTGTATAATATATAATACAATCTTCCACCTATAATTTTACAATATTTTATTATGGCGCCGCCGATGCCATTATAATGGTATTTAAATACAATTTTTAATTTCCTATTTTCGCTGTCTTTTTTTATTCGACTCTAGATAGACAAAAAAGCGAAGCTGTATAGAGATTATTGTGTTTTATAATAAAACAGTGTTACATCTATACTATATGCAAAGCTCTTCAAAGCTTCGTATAGTGTTTTATTATTTTTATACTTGTAACTTATTATAGAGAGACTCAAACAAGTTTCATTTTTATCCGCTACATGAACCAGCCACAACCACTTAAATTCAGAAAAAAAATTGTTTATTTACATATTTCACTTTCAGGAATTACATATAGACTGCACAGATTATATTGTAATTATGTAAATGTAACGATTTATATATAATAACAGACAAGTTAAGTTTTTTCATCTTAACTAGTTATATACAATCTCAATGGTATACAATTTTAATTAATTTGAATTATTAATTTAATTAAATTTAAAAATTATTATTTATAAATAAATATCTATTATACAAAAAGGTATATATAAATATAACAGTGCGTTTTTTACATGATATTTATTAGAGTAGAGTGAAATATTACTTAAAAATTGTTTTAATTTTAAAACGACTATAAGGAGGATAGTACACAAGATCCGAATTTTATTCGATTTTTCAGTCCGATATTAATTTTTCTTTGCATGCGACTTTAGCCGAAATACAGCGAATTATTATAGATATAATAAAGAATAATTGTAGAATTATATTTTTATTATTTTTTCTTTTATTTAAATCATTTTATTATTAAAAAGCCAATTTAATGGAAAACGGATGAAATTCTCACCTTACCGACATTAAAAAACAAAACGATTTCCTGTCCGATATAATAAATCAGATGAAAAACCTAACCTCAATTATTTTCAATATATATAGTTTTACATGTATACTTCCATTTGACAGCTTATCCGATTTTCATAAGATTGTATGTGAACGAACTGTCAGTTTTTTGATTGTTGGACGGAAAAACATTTTCAACATTTTTTTAATTTTAATTTATTTTTTTTAAAGAAAAAATGTAACAAAAATGAAAGACAATTTAAATATAAATATCGACACAAGAAGAAAAAAATTTGAACTATTAGTTTGGAAATTTTTTAAATAAAAAAAATCATTTTTAATCCATCCTAATATAATATATATTAATACGTCTGCAATCTGCGATCCTCTAAAATGAAAAAAGTATGTCTTTTAGTATAATATACATAAATAAAATGTACTTACAACAATGATCATATTACATAATTACAATGTATATAGTGAAAGTACACGTATAATTTCTTTATTAAAACTCTATATATACCAGGCAGTGATTGATTGATTATCTCATCTATAAAAAATAATTAAAAATTAAATTAAAACAAAGAAACAATATATTTTTATTTTTATAATTAACCTTTATTTAATAATAATATTTCATCTGCAAATATAACAGATTGTAACATACAAACGAAAAATAATTTAAAATGCATACACGGAAATTTAATAATATATGTTGATGATGATGATTCTGTCTTTTTTCATCTAAATCGGTCAATTTAAATTTTTGAAGAAAAAAAATCCCAATAATTCAATGGTTTTTCTGACTATTTTCTCAAATATTTTTTAATTGGCCGAGCTCGATAGCAAATCGATAGAGGCTTGCAAAACAATGATAATGCTATAAAAGACATTTTTATTTGTTGATTTTTTTCATCTAAATCGGCCATTTTAAATTTTTGAAAAAATTCCTTAATAATTCAATGGGTTTTTCGAATTTTTCTCAAATATTTTTTAATTTACCGAACTCGATAGCAAATCGATAGAGGCTTGCAAAACAATGATAATGCTATAGAAGGCAATTTTTGTTGTTGATTTTTTTCGTCTAAATCGGTCAATTTAAATTTTTGAAAACACTCCTTAATAATCGAATGGTTTTTCTGACTTTTTTCTCAAATATTTTTTAATTTACCGAACTCGATAGAAAATCGATAGAGGCTGGCAAAACAATGATATTGCTGTAGAAGACAATTTTATTTGTTAATATTTTTCGTTTTAATCGGTCAATTTCAATTTTTGAAAAAAATCCTTAATAATTCAATAGGTTTTTAAATTATTTATTTGATAGAGGCTTGCAAAACAATGATAATGCTATAGAAGGCAATTTTTTGTTGTTGATTTTTTCATCTTAATCGGTCAATTTAAATTAAAAAAAAAAACCTTAATAAAGCTTGTAACAAACACCCATGGTCGCTTATTAAATACTTTGCTTTTATACAGCTATTGACTATTCTGATTCCGTTTTTTCTGTGAAAATATTTTTCATAAAGAATTGTATATGTAAAAGCCACAGCTTTTGTACATAAGATATAACGATGATCATGAAAAAGTACATTTTTGTTCTCTTTAACCGCGAGTTCATTTTTCCATGAAAGAATAAAAATAATAATTGTGAATATTTTGTGCGATAAATAATATTAACCGCGCGATCAAATAAAGTCTCCTTGTGTTTGCTATAGAATACGAGGTAATGTTTTTGCTTTGTTGTTTTGTTACTTCAGTTATTCATTTTATTGTTTATAGTTTGTTTTTATTTTGTATATTATTATATATTTGTTAAAAAAGAACATGTTTGGAATTAAAACTTGGCAATAAACATCAACATGAAATAAGAACGATGGGAATCGAAAAACTCGTTTTCACATAGGTATATAAGATGTGGATTGTTGTATATATGGTGGTGCGGTGGTGCATTGAAATTTATGTGATCATTAAAATAAATATTTATTTTTATTTCTAAAAAAAAACACATTAAAGTACATGAAAAGGTAAATTCAAAAACATGATCGACCATAAACCTTTTTTTCTTTATAAATTATAATATTCAAGATGTAAATTTTTTTTATTATTAAAGAATATTACATAACTATAAGAGTCGCTTCAAGATAAAATGTGTGTGTAGGTTTAAATTGCGAATGCAAAAAATATATAAAAATACAGAAGCCACAAGAAAGTTTGTTTATTTAATGTAATAATAACTCTTTTATAAATATTATTAAATTATAATAAAAAAAAAACAATTTTGCGAATCAAGGTATATGTGTATTATGCTAATTTATACAGCCATGAAATAAGCCTTTCACTTTTTTCGGTTGTAATTTAAATTAGTGCAATATAATGTGAGCAAACTTCCACCTAAAAATTGCCTCTTTACAAATTAACTTTTAATTGAATTAACAATTTTGCATCGCGATGACATCATAAGTACAAAAAAAATTATTTTTTTTAAATATTTAATTCGAATAATATTATAAATTGATTGAAATGATCTCTCGCAATGTGACCTCTTAACATACAATCTATGCGCGCGTATATTAATTTATAAATTTAGATATTTTTTTTGGTTTAAATTAAAATTTGTTAATAAGAAATTTGTAGCTGCGATATTTGCTTCATATAAATGCGATCATTAGTATTTATTTGAAATAAATTATTCATTTAATTTAGTGAAATAATTTAATTGAATAATATTGGTAGAGAATTTAAGTGTTTTATGGTTTTTTTATTATGTTATATAAATAAATTAGAGCAATATTGTTGCAAGTAGATTTTAAAATCTATATTAAATAATTCATTCAAAATATTTATTAATTTGAAGAAAATGTTTTTTTAATAAAATCACATGCGAATGTTTCTCTACCAAAATATATTGTACTCAAATGATTTAAAAAATGATTTCGAAATTTCGAATAATTTTTCTATAGAATTAGCTTTGAAATTGAACTAGAATTCTGTAAAAAATTTTTCTCTCGCATAAATAAGGCTACTGTAATGTTCTGTCATATAGCAGTAATGTTCCATTTAACAAAAAAAAAACAATTTTCTCTGACTTCACCTGATTTATGTTATATATATTGGAAAAATCTCTAGACATGTTTATGAAATTTTGTACTAAAAGCCTGCGTCGGCTCTACCTATAGGTCCGATGGGGCCTTGCCCACTTCTTTAAACTGAGAAATAAAAAATGTTTGCTTTAAATGATTTAAAATAAAATACTAAAATACTCAAAATCAATAGTTATTATATAAACTTAAGTAACGCCACAGCCAAAACAAACAAGCAGACTATTCACCCCATATAAGAAAATAATCCTCTTTTATTTGGGTGGACGTACGAGTTTAAGGCTTTATAATATAAAGAA
>JANSTW010069419.1:0-10442 GCA_027564275.1 Diadocidia ferruginosa | reverse complement strand
AAAGATGAGGGCTGAAACGTGTACCAAAGTTACCCCTTACTTGGCCGTCAGATGCCCTTAATTAAATATTATTACAAATTTTTAATTTTTTTTAATTTTAATAATTAATTATAATAATAATAATTATATTTTTAAATATTTCATTTGGGTCCCTGGAAAAAGATTGTAACGTCCAAAAGTTTCTTTACAGAAAATCTATTTAAAGTTTTTGTTTAACATATAATGCGGATTGTATTATTTGTAACCAAGAGCATTTAGCAGCCTTTTACACTTCTCCACAATTTTCAAGAAGGTGAGTTGATTTCCTAAGAGCCGTAATGGCCGCATGGCTGTCAGATTAGATGTTATAATTCCTCTCCGACAGTCCCGACCCAATCATCAGTTTAGCCGCCCTTGCCAATGCGAAAGTTTCGGCTTAGAAAACTGTACAAATTTTACCAAGATTATAAAAGATATTTTGCTCTGTGCTAGGGAAAAAGACACCTGCTCCATCCATCAGTAAAAATATGTATGGTACAGGGCGCTACTAGAAGATAGCTACCCTGCTCTCATACTTCTCTATTTGGTATGATAACATTGTATTTTTGGTCTAAAATAAAGTATGGAGTAGTCCTGTCAGCTGGCATACCTATTTCGGGAGACTCCCTCAACAAAACACCCTTTATTTAACAGTGTCCATAGTTTATGTTCTTTTCATGCCATTGCTTAAGCCTGATAATATAAGCTCTTCTTGCTTCCTCCTGTATAAAAAGATTTGATGGTGTATAGTCCGCATGGCCCCGCAGTGATACCTACGAAGGCCACACTTTGAATTTTGGCCAGCCTCCTGCATGAGGTGTTCACGGTTGTTCGCGGCTACCAGATGATTAATGCGTATGATATGGGTCTTATAATCGAGGTATATACATTCAACGGACTATCCTTGGATTCAGAACACTCTTGTAGCTTAATTTCCATATGTTTTACCAACTTAGTTTAGCGTCCAGGATAACTCCGAAATACTTAACGTGAGGGGACAGCATCAGATGTTGGTTGCAGATTTTTGGAGTTGCTAATTCAAGCCACTACCTCTTTCTCGTAAAGAGAGTCATGGTAGTTTTTGATGCGTTGATCTTAAGGCCAGTATACAAAATACACACACTCATTAAAAAACCAATTTACACCACCAACGAAAAGAAAACGCTTTATTTGATACTTCAACATATTGTTTTTAATTTTGAAAAAGTTTGAAAAAAAAATATCATCATATAAAATTGTAGTTGATTGGGTCTGTTACATCGCTACAGGATCTACGTTATAAGAAAGAAAAATTTATAATTTAAATTGTACAAATTATATATTAGGTTTAATGAACTATGAACGGCTTATGGATGATTATGTCAAATAATTGTTTTAAAATCAAGTTTATTGTGTAATTTATACTTATATATACCTACCAGACCTACCTTATACATTTTACACAATGGAATAATTTATTGGCAAGAAATATTAATAATAATAGTTTATGTTATACATACTCACCTATATATTTAAACTTAACCATAACAATAACTAATAAAATAACATGCACATTTAAGACACACACTCTGCACTGTATCTGCAACATATGTAGATTATGTTCAAAATATATGTTTACATATTCATATACCTACAATAAACTATGTACATTATTAATTTAAATTATACCTATATGCTAGAACTAGTGTTTGCTACTACAATTTACCACTTGGGAGCATATGTGAATCAGATTATTTATTGTATAGGTTTCTTGTTCTCTGTACGGCCATAAGAAATCTACTAAGTAAATTAATATGTTTGCAGAGTGTGAAGGCATTATATGAGGGAATTGCAAGTGTTGAATGTGTGGTGTCTCTTCTGAAAATGTCAAAGAAAAACGTAGCGTTGGGTGCCTCAATGTAATGGTTTATTTATATGTAAGGTAGGTAAGTGTGGATGTAATCAGAGGCGGATTTGTTACAGTGAGCACTATATTAGCTTGAAAAATTTCTCACAAACAGGGCTGAGCAGTGGGGAAGCTCTTGAAATTCATCGAAAATGATATTATTATTAAATGTTAGTAAGCTTTTTTTGGATTTTCGATAGTTTTCTTTCTAATTCGACGTCGAATTTGATTTGAATCTGCTCTAATATCTAATCATACGAAGCTAAGAGTCAAAATATCTTAAAAATATGTTTGGTTCAAAGAAGCTATACAAAGTTTGTTCCATGGCTGATGAAGTATAGTAGTATATAGCAGTAATGTAAACCTTTTAATCTTTACCAAAAAATTGTAATCGTTTTATAATCTGTATTATTATATAGAGTATCACAGAATTCGATAGGATTTGCTATCATTGTCAAAACATTAAGAATGCAATAAATCCACCCCTGCGGGTGTAATATCTATATCTTTTGAATATATTCAAATATTCATATTAAATTCTAGGTATTTTGTCGCGGTTCTTGCATATAATGCTATAGTTTCAACGGAATTTCTAATTGTATAGCACGACCAAATAGAATTATTTAAAATTTTAGTTCTGAATAAAATTTAATTTTAAAGTCTTTATTCATATGGAATTTAAAAGAGACGTCACTATGGAATATTATATCTGGTCTATGCCTATATATTTTGAAGTGTTAAAGCTTACTTGACTTTATGTGGCCCGTATTGGATATCTTCCACCTTATTGGTCTTCCTAATTAACTATACTCTATAATAGTTCTTTGGATCTGTTGAAGTGATAAAGAAGACTAAAGTGTGTATAGAAATGTTGATCAAATAAAACTGTACAGTGTAATAACGCAACTGAAAAAAACGATATATGTAATTTAATAAATTTAATACATATAAATGGACTCATTATTCTGTTTTAAAATTTATTAATTATTAATAATTAGTATTTGTCATTTTTTTTGTAAATTAAATTTATTAAATATGTTTCTGATGCACCTATATGTACTAGAGTATATTTATTAAAAATTAAATTGAATTGCACAAAAAAACTAACTATTATAAAATATAATTATTTTTGATGTGCATTCATATATTAATATTATTTCGAACAAATGTTATAGTCAATAATAAATGATGTGACTATGATTCAAATGTGTAAAATGTCCAAAAATTAAAAAACCAATATATGCATAAAAAAAAGTACAGACTGAAAATTAGATTATTGTAAAGTTTAAAAAAAAAGTAGAAAAATGTTAATTTTGTGGATAAAAAGTGGTTAAATCCCGAAAAAATCTATTTTTTAAGAAACATTTGTATGTCTTCCTGAAAAAAAATTACGTGGAGCTTCGCCAACCGTGCTTTATTTAAGTTTGTTGTGGCGAAGCTTCACGTATAATTTTTTTTCCAGAAAGACATATGAATGTTTTTTCATGTACCGTATACCGAATTGTTAGTTATCTTCTTCCTGCAAAAAACTACCGTGGAGCTTCGCTAAATGAGCTAAATTTAAACTTGTTGTGGCCAAGCTCTACGCATATTTTTTTTATTGGAAAGACATATGAATGTTTTATTCATGTAAAATATTTTTTGGAAAATAAGTAAGAGAGAACAATTTTTTCAGGATTTTTACACTATTCACGCCAAAATAGAAAAACTTTCTACTTTTAGATAAGCACTTACCATATCATTCGCACACCTTACTATCCAATTTCCAAAGATATCGAGTTAAACAATCTAAAACAAAAAATAAATAAAATAAAGAATAAGTTTGATTGAGAAGGGTTGTTTTTCCATAATGATCTTTAGATCATCTTATTTCGTGATTCTCGTACAAAATATGCAACATTTGTTCTACTTTTCGTTTTACCTGGAAACCCTCTCGAAAAATACTGTGGTCGATCTTTAGATTGTCGCTAAAAATATTTTTACCAAAAAAGTTAAATTAGAATTTGTTCTAGATTCAGTTTTAACCCCTAACTGAAACTTTTTTTTAATTTTTGAAAAGCCCTAACCATAATTAGCATTTAGCACACATTTAGCACACATCCGATTTCCAAAAATATCGAGAGTAAAAAACTGCCGGCGCTTGACGTCCAAATCGAAAAATATCTGCCCTCTATGAAAACCCCTGCTAAATTGTTACAGTTATATTTCTCAAACTCTTTCCCAAAATTTCAAGCGAAAATATCGATAATTTCTGATTTGAAGTCTGGGGTGCGGGCACAAAAGCCGATATTTATTTATAACAATTCCGTAGGGTTTTTCAAAAAGGGCAGAAAAATTTCTATTTGGACGTCAGGGGGCCGAGATACGACAGTTTTTAGTTTTTTTTACTTCGGAGGTTGAATAGTAGGATGTGCCAATGATCTTTAAGGCTTTTCAAAAAGTAATGAAAAGTGGAAAAAATCACGAAAAAAAATATTCTGTTTTCATTTTTTTTAGAAAGGAAACATTTAAATGTCTTCCTGAAAAAAAGATGCGTGGAGCTTCGCCAATTTTTTTGTCAATACAAATGTTTCTTTCAATAAAAAAATATATGGAAAAAAGTGAAATAAGAATTTTGTTCGGGATTTTTCCACTTTTTACTATCCAATTCCTGAAGATATCGAGTAAAAAAGACTAAAACTTGCCGCATATCTCGACTCCCTGATGCCCAAATAGATTTATTTTTTAAAAATCCTTACCGAATTGTTACAGTTTCCTCCCACTATTCCTCCCAAAATTTCAAGCGAAAATATCGAAAATTTCTGATTTGGAGTCTGGGGTACCGTCACGAAATGTCAAAAATCTGTATTTTCGCTTTACATTTTCGGAAAGTGTTTGGGAGGTATTTATAACAATTCAGTAGGGTTTTTCAAAAAGGGCAAACATTTTTCGATTTGGACGTCAGGAGGCCGAGATACGACAGTTTTTAGGTTATTTTACTTGATATCTTCGGAAATTGGATAGTAGGGTGTGCTTATGATGGTTAGGGTTTTTCAAAAAGTGGGAAACTGTTCGATTTAGGGGTGAAAAGTCGAAAAAATCACGGAAAAAAAATATTCTCTTTTCATTTTTTTAAGAAAGGAAACATTCATATGGCTTCCTGAAAAAAAATTGCGTGAAGCTTCAGCTGAGATTAATTTAAACTTAATGTGGAAAAGCTCTACGTATTTTTTCAGGAAGACATATGAATGTTTTGTAAAAGAAATGTATGGAAAAAAGTGAAAAGAGAACAACAACATTTTTTTAAGAAAGGAAACATTCATATGGCTTCCTGAAAAAAAAATGCAAGGAGCTTTGCCAGCTGAGCTTAATTTAAACCCAACTTGGAGAAGCTCGACTTTTTTTTGGGAAGCCTTATGAATGTTTCTTATAAAAAAATATAAACTGAATGTGGCGAAGCTCCACGTAAAATTTGTTCATGAAGACATATGAATGTTTTTTTTAAAGAAATGTATGGAACAAGTGAAAAGAGAACCACTTTGGACATTCTAGCCCTTTGAATCCGACAAAAATATACCTGTGCGACATATTGAAATTGATTTTTTTATAAATGAATGAACACACATATTGTAAAACATATATACATATATCGACTTTAGCAGTATTCTGCATTTGCAATAATATATTACTCCCATCATATATTATATAGATATGCACTTTGTCAGTGCAGTCATTTTATAGATATAGTTGCACAGAATATACCTTTAGCAATAATTTATAAATTAATAAGATTAATTGCAAAAAAAGAATTTGTTGTACTTTCGATTTAGCTCTACTGGGTACTGGATGGTTGACACAAATCTATACATTGAAAATAAAACGAGTGAAAGTGGTTTTTTATATTTTATTATATAATTTTACATGAGAATATTTTAATTATTTTTTAATTTAATCGATAAATTAAATAATTTGAATTAGTAAGATACCTAATTTGTGCAACACATAAATTTAAAGAATTATCTAGGACAGTTTATAGGGTATATCTTTACATATATGTATAGATGGAAAATGCAAGATGGTAAGTAAAATTTGTGTATTTTGTTGAAAAAATTTTGATCATTTTCGTGGAAATATTTAAAAAAAAAATCTATAATACTGTGGCGAGCAGTTTTAGGGCCAGTTGTTCTGCCTAAGAAAAGTCCATCGATAGAAAATCTTGAAGCTAGGCTCACCAAAAGCTCAAGATTATACTGTATTCTTTTCGATTTCTTTGTTTTTTTTTAAATTCGATGATTTCAGAAAATTTTATTCATCATGTTTAAATTAGTTTTATTGAAAGCTTCATGATTTAACTATATAGTTTTGACACAGAATATATCAGAAAACCCACGCCATATATATAAAAATAATCCACATTTTTTTCCGGGTGGACCCACGATTTTGAGGCTTTCTAATATAATTAAATAATTATATTTTTTTATATTTTTTTTTCTAAAATATTTGCTGAAATTTTAACTTTAATGTTAAAAAAAATTACGTGTGTAAGTATAACGTTTATATTAGTATAATCATTCTAATGTTCGCCGTAGGTCCATAGGGAAAATTAATTATTTTTATATATTCTGTTCTCTGTGGTTTTGATTATCTTATCTCATTACTAAACTAATAATTTATTTTTCGTGTTTTTTTTTTTTGAAAAACTTAAAAATAAATCGGACATCCGGTCGCCGTTGCAAAAACATATTTTCAAATTATATAATTGCATGCCATATACTGTCTATTGTCTATATGTGTAGTGTTTAAAACTATATTTGTTTTCAATAAATTAAATCCAATTAAAAATGTAATTCAATATCATCTCAACCTTTACTCCGTAGCGTAGTAGCATGTAGTAGCAATGGGTAAAAATGGTCCCTATGCTCCCTCGCTTTGGAGTAAAGGAGACGATGATGATGATGATGATGTAGTAGCATAGGCCATATCAATAAATAGCTTCCAACGCACTCGATTTCTTGCTCTGGCCTTTACTTCATTGAAGTTCTTTCTTTCGGCTTCAGCTTCCTGTAACATCGTTCGGCGTCACGAAGATTTAGGTCGTCGACAAGCGCCGCCCACGCTATGTCATCGCTTGGTCGTCGCAGAGTGTGTCCGATCCAACCCTACTTTCTCCTCTTTGTTAATACTTTCATGCTCCCGCAACTTTAGTTTTTCTCCACAGATGTTAGAAGAGCATATTGTTCTGCTCGTATGCCATCTTGAAAGAGATATATCACTCTGGTAGTGTGACAGATTGTTCTGCCATTGTACTATCTCAGGTGAGACATTTTACACTGAGGATGAACAGGATATCTAAAAAGGGCATATTGACCAGTAAGGCGGGTCACGAAATATCATTTATTTTTTATGAAACTACCATAGTGAAAAAAAGTTGACTAATATTAATTTAAGATATTCTGCATTAATTTTTTTTTATGTCTGACCCGGTCTCAAGCCACTTGAAAATACGTAAAATAAAAAAAAAACGTTTACCCTATGATTTTTCCTGATTTCCATAATTGATTTAAAATACCGTCATTAACACGAAAGGTCTAATAATGCATTGGTTGTATTTTCTTTATAAAACAAAATTAAAATTTTAAAGCTTCAGTTATCCTAGGTCCAGTTCAAGTTTCCTTAAGTTTACTTTACTTTACTCCACAGCGTGAAAGCATAGAACATCAACATATAGCCTCCAACGCAAGAAGTTCATTCCTTCGGTTTCGGCTCCTACAGCATCGTTCGGCGCCACGAAGATTTAGGTCGTCCTCTTCTGCGAGTTTCTTGCGGGCTCCAATCAAGCCTCGCTATGGTATCGCTTGGTCGTAGCTGAGTATGTGATCAGTGACTTATAGCGTTAGTCATTTTTTATGTTTTATAACCATATAGTAAACGGTAAGACATTTCGTCTTGAATAGTCTAATTTTTATATTTTGTAAGATGTGTAAGACCTACCTGTGTACCTGTGTATACCATAAGCTTACCATGCTTTTTGAATTCGGTTCGTTACATCCGAGTGAGCATATAACTTCCAAGACATTGAAAGCTATCTACTTCATCCATTTGATCGCTTCCAATGGAAAGAGTATGAATACCACAGAACTGGTTGCGGTATTAACTTTTATCATCACTCAATCCAAGACATGTAGGAACAAAGGTGTGAAAGAACACATCTTTGCCTATAACTCCAAAACGAATGTTAAACCATTGTTCCAGCTTATAACGATGAAAAATTCTGCATTTAGTTTAGTTTAGTTTATGGGGATAATAATAATCAAGCGCTTTTCAGGAATACCATAGCTGATCACTATTATTATATCGTATATCGTGTTCACACAGTGATTCCATGATAATTTTATTAAGATGTGAGGTCTCTTTTCTTCAGCTGTTTAATAATTAGGCCAAGCGTTCGGAATTTCCCCAGACCCCCACAGTAGACCCAAAATAAGTTCTAACACCTCAATAGCTTTTTTCCATATCCGCTTTCAATATTTTAGCATTTAATCTACGCATTCCAGGTGGCCGGTCTATTGAACTTCGAACAAGATTGCATATTGAGTAAAGTGTAACGTAATCTAGAGGTTATGGGTTCGAGGCTCGGTAGGGCTAAATAATTTTCACAACTGGGCTATCACCTTTGTAGTATTTGTATTGAAATTATATGAGCTGTGGACTCAAAACTGGATGTTGAGACGGAGAAAGTGTGTGGAGTATGTATGGACAAGGGTCATTACGTGCGGTTTAGTTTCTGTTTTTCATCGTTCCTTATATAAAGGATTGTCACAATAATTATTCAAGAAAATTAATTGTTTTTCTGCTATTTTTATTCGAAAAACCTTCCACTCGCCACTGCAATACAACAGTACAAAACTCTTTTATTTCGATATTTTATTAATAACTGGGTTATATCAGTCTGACATCTGTTGCATATCCGAAACGATATCTTTTTCATAACATACAGATAAAACAACAAATAATTTTATATCGAGTAAATATATGTATCGCTTAGATATAAGATAATTTATGTTATCTGTTGGGCATCTTATATGTATCAAGATATCTTTCCAATATGTATATATATTCCTGCTAAGCGATGCTTCGACTTAATCTTATCTATTAGAATTTGTTCAGATAATGCAACCGATATATTTTTAAAGTTATTTTATATCTGCTGCATATTGTATAGATAATAAATGTTGTGCGGGACAATATATTAGACGTGTTAAAAATACTTTAAAAGAGTTATCTAAATTGACACCGCCTAACCTTGCACCATTGCATTTTATGTTAAAATTTATTCACAATGAACATTATTGTAGATTTATTAACTTTCAGAACTTTTACATTTTTTCTTTAAAAAAAAAACATTTAACAAAAAAGTGGTTTAAGGTCAATGCAGTTGAATGCACATATCAAAAATAGTATAAACCACTTTAATATTGTGTGTTCCTATAGACAGAGATTATATGCTTTAAACAAGAGTTCTTTAAGCCTTATTAAAAATAAATTTAATTTTTCATTCAATTTTAGTTTAGTATATAGTAGAAATAATAAGTTTAATTTATTTTAAATATAAATATTTTGGTTTAATATAAAGATGTTGCTTCAAGTAGACCGAACTTTGTGGATTATCATGATTGTTTTATTATCCAGCAACTCTATGTATGACCTATCAAAAGTTTCAGCTGCAGACACCACAAAATACGGTAATAATTTCATAAAACCTAAGGATATAATAGCTGCTGCTGTTGCCGGTGGTGGAGACGTTGTACGAGGAAAAGCTGAGAAAATTATTAATGCACCTGCTGCACTATCCGAGTCGATAATGGAAGATTCGTCGAATAATAACAACGATAGAAGTTATAGAATAACATTGTTGGATAACATATTTCAGGTAGAATAACAATTTTCAAGGAAATTAATATTTTAAGAGATAATAATATAATATACAAAGTATGACGATACAATATCAAATGTATAAGACGAAAATAATAACTATATAGTAAACATTGTTTCTATTATATGGGAAAATTTTATTATCTTTTCCATAGATATAAGTTTGGAGTTTTCACATAATATATATTTATAACTTTATACAAAATAATACAATTTTCTTATATTTTGCAGATTCCAATACAAACACTGAAAGCTGTTAACACATTACTACAGAGTATTTTCGGAGGATATACACCGACCACGACACATGGCAGTTATTTCTCGGGGAAATCGGATGGTACAAATTCGTAGGACGGAGTTAGTTTTACAAAAGTTCATAATAAATATAAAATGTAAATTATTTTCAATTGTATAATAAAAGATTAAAATAAAATTCCATATTTATTAAATTATTTTTGAATTTTAGGATCAATTTTTAAAAAATTTATAGAAAGAAAACAATTTAGACGGGACAATTTATAGGCAAAATCTATGTTTTTCTAATCAAATCTAATTATTTGAATTATTTGAATTATTTGAATTATTTGAATTATTTGAATTATTTGAATTATTTGAATTATTTGAATTA
>JANSTW010069408.1:0-10445 GCA_027564275.1 Diadocidia ferruginosa | reverse complement strand
AAGTGTGGAAGTTATACTTTTGGCAATGCAAAATGTTTAATAAACAAAATGTTTATTGCCGGTAGCGCCTAGGTAAGTTCAAGTCAATGGTTAAGTTTACAACACTTTGAAAAAGCTAGAGAAAATTAAACTTTCCCACTTTTTAAATAAATATGATAATATGAAAAATTCTACAACATTTTTTTAACTGATGAAGTTAACGTAAAACTATATCGAAATAGAGAATCTACAATAGAAAAATAAAAACGAGATCGATTAAAATCTTTTGAGAACCGTATATATGAATTTCTGAAGCTTTTATGGAAAATATTACATTTTAATAAAGACTTTAGCCAGTTAGATGAATATAAAAATTAAAGAACAAGATATGTACTATTATATAATTTTGTAAATAGTTTTGTAATTTTCAACAGAAATCTAAGTTAAATTCAATTATATTTTAACATGAATCATCCTATACATCTTCTCTTAATTATTAAAAATTCGAGAACTAGAACCTATAATACTATAGCACTTCTCGAAATACAATTTTATGAAAATTGAAAACTAAATATATTTTAAATGTTTGCATCATAATATTATTTATAAATATAATTGCATTTATACTGCAGTATATATAATTTGTATATTACAAGGAAATACGAGAATATTATATAGAATTTCTTACTAAATGGTATTAACCCTTTTGCAATCCAATTATTCAAGTGCAATTAAAACAGAATTTGAAAGATATATAAGAATTATTTTATTTTATTCGACAAATTCAAAAATTTCATAGGAAAAACTATCTTTTTTAATTGAAATTGATGACACAACCAAATTTGAGAGAGAAGATTTAAATTTAAAAAAAACATTCTGATATAACATATCAGGGCCGTAGCCAAGATTTTGTCTCAGGGGGTTTTGGTCATATGAAAAATGTTATCTAATGACCGCAAATTTGTTACTAAGGGGCAAGGTTTTTCCCTCAGAAACCGAAATTGGTTCAACTAAAGGTTTTTTTAAGATTGAGATATTACCAGAAATATAAATGATTTATGAAGAGAAATAGTCAAACTGCCGCGCAGCGAAATTTGTTTGTTAAATATTAACATAAATACAAACCAGATTATGAAAAACCGTACGTTTTATAAAGTACCGTAAAAATCGAATATTCGCGAATCATTATTTGATATTAAAATTATTTGTTATCAAGTTTTATCTAAATTTTTAAATTTTAAGAGATTTTTTTGTTGAAATCACAAATATTATAAATATTAAATATATTCAGAAAATATATATAGATTTTTTTTAAAGTGGTACTTAATTTAATAAAGGTTAATATATATTTTACTTGCTCAGATCTCCGATTCAACCAACGAATTAGAAATATACATGGAAGCAGTGCCGAATATTCCAAACGATCGATACACAACCACTTGGTTTATACAAAAATCAAACTATTGTATAAGAAGGAAACTTATCGGTCTATTTGCTTCCAATCATTTATGACTTTTTACCAATATAATCTGTCAATTCTTCATAGGACATTTTAGCTTGTATATAAAAGATTGGAAGTAAAGAAACAAATAAGTTCTCCTCATAGAATTATTTAAATGTGTTGAATTTTTTCGATTGTATTTTGCAATCTATAGCTATTAGAATAAACTTTATATTTAACTTAGTACCTAATTGCTTTTCAATTTTTGAAAAAAAATGCAATCGCATGGAAATAATTTGTATTGAAGATGTCTTGAGTCTAGCGTATAAAACAATTTTGAGTATATTGCTTCCCATGCCTTAATGCTCCCACGCTTTGGAGTAAAGGACACGATGATGATGATGATGTACCGTGTGCGATGGACTAAGTGCGTAGCAAAATTTTTTAATGAATTAAAAAAAAATTTCGAAGCTTTTGTAAAATTGCATTAGTTTACAATTTTTTATATACGCTCGCAGCTAAAAATAAATTTAATTAATTAATTTGAGGTGACTGACAACGAACATGTCAATAATTTTTATTTTTTTTCCAAAAACCGTTATAGAGATATCAGCAAAAATAAAATCAAGTGGTAATATCAAACTCGGAGCATTTTCTTTTGGCTTCTACTCTTTTTTCTATAAGGATCTTAGAAAAACTCATTTGGGGACCGAGGTTTTTTAATATTAATAAATAGCGATGTTGTTACTTTTTATGAAGAAGTTACATAAGTAATAAGTATATACAATACCTAATATTTTTGAGATGCAAATCATGGATAGCCATTCCAAATATATTTCAACATTCGTACGGTAGGGTAAAAGCTTCCAAACTATGAATTATTCTATGTCGCGATACGATATATACTTTGTACAGTTAAACGAAACGGGGTCGACGATTTCATATAAGTTACAAATTTCATATCGCGGTTCTTCTACAATATATTAAATATTTTCTATTTAGGTGATCTTTCAGTTTATGATGATTTGAAATTAATCGGTTTAACCATATTAGTTTGAATCGTTTAAAAGCGTGACCTACAAACCATGGCTTTAGTTTTACTTTTGGAACAATATAGAGTAACAATATCTTCCGACTTCGCCATCATCGCAGTTCCTAAATCATAGAATATAATCAATTAAAGAGGTTTATTCAAGATGGTTCCAATCATTGAACTTGTTTTTTCTTCAATGTTGCAATGTGCTGGGATCAAGGCCGTAGCCAGTACCCGTATTCTGCATTTTTTTCACCTTTTTTATCCAGATTTTTTTGTATTAAAAAAAAAAAATCGAATTAAAGCTTATTTAAAAAAAAATGAGAAAATCTGGTTAAAAAATGTGGATAATGGTACAGGAGAGGTTTAAGGGTTCCAGAAGATTTTCGATATATTTTTTTTCTTTTCCTACTTTAATTCTTAATAATAATAATTTTCTTAATAATATGATGTACTTAACAATATAATAAAGAAAATTATTTTCAGTAAGTAGATGTTAGTTATAGTATATCTGAGCAAGTAAAATATAGTAATTCATCTACATTACATACTAATGCGACGTTTACATTTTTTTATTCTAAATAGAAAATAAAGTATAATTTTTGACACATAGGACATTACTTTTTTTATTTCAATTTATTATTTTACAAAAAATTTCGCTGCGCCGCAATTTTATCTCATTACTTTCATAAATCTCTTATATTTTTAGTAATATGGCTGAGAAGATAATACAAAATCAATAAATAAGCTTCTATTAGCTATACACCATTAAAAGAGAAGTTCTATATTTTGAACTTTAAGAGAGAAAAAATCTTACCTCTTGGTCAAAAATCCGCGATCACCTGATGGAATTTTTCATATGACCAAACTCTTGATGCGCACACCTTAATACCTTATATATACTCTATACACCTTGGGACCAGTGGCGTCAATTCAGCAAAATCTTAGGGGGGGCCAACATTTTTTTTTATAATTTTATATATACCTATCTAATCAAATTATAACCAGTATGGAGTAGTGGGTAACGTCACGGCTCCGTAATCAAGAGGTTGTGGGTTCGAGGCTCAGTATAGGGCCAACAAATTTTCACATCTGGGTTATCAGTTATCACCTTTCATTCGCAGGTGTTTATTAAACACCGTTTGCAGTGGCCCGGAAGTCACTTAAAGCCGTTGTCCGCCTATATGATACCAACTGATAGAGTTCCTCATATAGTGTAAAACCCGCCCCACTGATCACCAAAAAATATGGCTAGTGCGAGTTGCTGACAACACTCCACCTTTGATATAGTCGTCAATGAAAACCATGGTATCAGATAGAAAAAAAGGTAAAATGGTCCCTATGCTCCCTCGCTTTGGAGTAAAGGACACGATGATGATATTATTTATATACATAAGTGTCCAGAATATATTATAAAACATTGAACATATTATATAGTTCAAGATTAAATTATATTCTCTAGCCCCGCCGTAATCTTGTAAAAACTAAATGGGGGTGTTAGTTTTTTGGGTTGTTTTATCATATTATATAAATAATATGTGGTATATTTATACAAAAATGTAATAAATAAATTATAAAGAATTTTATCGCCTTTTGAATTTCTATAATATATTGAACATAAGATCCTTCGCTTTTCACTTATATAAAATCTAAATGACAAAGCATTCAATCGACACACTCGCATTATGTTCCTTTTATTGTTTAGATGTTTTTGTTGTTAATCATTTGTATAAATCTTATTAAATTATAAATCTATATGTTAGGATTTTTTCCTTTATATGGCGCCATATGTTTTACCTGTTCTGTGTTTACACCTACAATTTAGGGTTTCTATTTAAATTAAATTAAATATATTTACAAAAATCAAGATAATGTTTTGTTTGAGAACAATAAAAATTGAATGATTTGTTCTTTGTGTTATCTGATATAAATTGGACAAATATTGTTCCTTTGGAATGAAAAATCCTATTATCATGTTTTTTTGGAAATATTTAATAGGATATAAGAGAAACAAAGTATAAAATTGAATAAATTTAAATATTTTTCTCTAAAGCTTGTCAACCAATATAATCGCATTAAATTACATCGTCAAATAATTAAAAATTATAAATGAGATGGAACCGCAGAATGTCGTGCTTGTGACACACAATCCATACACAAATCTGTCATCGAGCAATTAAAAGTGTGAAGAAATAAATTTCGTACGCACCGTTTGAGCTCTTTATAATAAATTAAATTATTCTCGTAAGCGCATCAGAGCCTTTGCACTTTTTGAAATGTTAGAATTTTAATGCGGGAAATAATGAATATGATATAATTTAGTTTGCAGTAGAGTGCGTTTTTCCTTCTTCACGCGTAATTTTCTTATAATTTTCTTCATCGCGCGTTATATAAATTTAAATGCACACAATTTATTTTAATGATATTGTTGTGACTTTTCGACTTGTCATATATATTAAGAATGGGATTTTATATTTAAACAAAATTCGGTTGACTATTTATAAAATAATATTGTCTATTTAAGAATAGGAAAATATTTTTTTTTTTAAGTTTCAAGAATTTAAGTCCGAAATTTAGAGCAAAGCACATATTATCCAAAATGTATATGCGCGATCGCATTTTCTAAAGTATTTAATAGGAATTTTGGCCATATCTACAATGATCTGCTGTATTGTGAACATTGAAAATGTTTAGTATTTATAGTAAATAAAAGTTTTTCTTATCAATAAAAAAGTGGTTTTAAATCAAGTCATGACTGATTAAGTCACAGAACTTAGGAATAAGAACATCACATTTGGCGCCCAACTATAATGAGATTAAGTGTCTCATGCTCTACTGACTGTGCTAGCCAGTTTTTACCGCATTGATATTTACGTATCAATATATATCGTTATTAAAACAACACTTTCTCTTTGACATAAATCGATTTATCGATATAAAAATATTATAATTTTGTAATTGAGATTAATTAAAAATTATTATCTTAAATTTCAGTAGCCGTTGCTTTGGTTTTTTGATAATTTTAAAATTTAGACGTCGAATGTGTTTTCAATCTACTCTCGTTTCCGTATGCACGCAATTACCGACTGAACATCAGAAATGAAATAGGTTATAGAGGCTGAAAGTGCATGAATAGAGATTGCTAATGGATGATTGTGGTTTCTAATGTTTTTTTCTTTTTTTGAGTCAAGGAGTGGGGTAGGCGCAATGAAGTAAATACTTTTAATCGACATTTTTGGAAAGTGTAAGCATTGAAAGGATTGGGAATGGTTTAAAAATGATGAAAAATGTACGATTTGGGGTTCGGAAGGAAGAAGAAGAATTATTTTTAGAGAGTAAATTTTTTTATTCAAAATTTTCAGAAAGTTTTAAAAGAAAATCGATTTTAGGTCAGAAAGGGGAGGTTCTGTTTGTGTTTTAACCGTATAATGATTCAAATTTTTGGAAAGTGTATGCGGAAATGGGGTTGAGAATGGATAGTGAAGGTTTAAAAATGATGAAGAAGGTTCGATTTGGGGTCAGGAAGGAAGAAGATATTTTTTTTAGAGAGTAAATTTGTTTATTCAAAATATTTGGAAAGTTTCAAAAGAAAGAAAAATCGATTCTTAAACGTATACCTAATAATTCCTATTTTTAGAAAGCGTATGCGGGAAGGGGATTGAGAATGGTTAGTGAAGGTTTAAAAATGATGAAAAAGGTTCGAAGGGATTGAAAATAGACGTTTAAAAATTATGAAAAAGGTTTGATTTAGAGTCAGGAAAGAAGAAGGAGAAATATTTTTAGAGAGTGAATTTTTTATTTAAAATGTTCGTAAAGTTTCAAAAGGAGTTTAGATCTGAAGGGGGGAGTTTAAAATGATAAACAAGATTCGATTAGAGGTCAGGGAGAAAGAAGAAGACATTTTTTGTAGAGTTCATTTTTTTATTCAAAATTTTCGAAAAGTTTCAAAAGAAATAAAACGATTTTAGGTCAGAAGGGGGGACATTCTTTTTTGTGCTCTAAAACGTATCATAATTCGAATTTTTGGAAATTGTATGCGGGAAAGGGATTAGGAATGGATAGTCGAGGTTTAAAAATAATGAAAAAGGTTCGATTAGGAGTCAGGGAGGAAGAAAGAAAATTACTGGTACTTCACTTAACATACAAGTTTTTAGTAGGATTAAATATTGTTAAACAGGTATGTTACCAGCACCAGATGGTACCGTACCATTTTGCATAATTGTTTTATTGCAAATCAATTAATAATTCAATTACATATAAAAATAAATTTTACGATAATTGCTTTCAATTTCAATAAAATCGACTTGTGAAACATTTAACAAACTGCAACTTGAAAAAAAAAATAATTACGCGATTAGCCCTTGGGCCGTAAAATATTGTTAAATTTAAGATTTCTTTTTTGTGGTGCAGGCAAAGTGTGTGGTTTTTTGTTAATCAATTCGAATACAAAAAAAAACAAATTGAAATGCACCATCATCGCCAATCGTTAATTTGTATAATAATTTACTGGTGTATACGCTCTCATAAAACCAATCTTTTAATAAGATAAAAAATGATATTATAAAATAAATAAACTTTGGCAGTTGTACAAAAAGAAAAAAACCTGTACACAGTTCATCCTTTTATTATCGAGGTATATGTATATAGACAATCAAAGAAGGCAACAGAAAAAATCTTTAATTTATCGTCCCTTCAGACCTCATGTATTTTGGCAACAACAACACACATTGGGCATACACATAAAGATGAATTTTCTGCATAATAAAACCATATTTTTGCAGTAGCTGTGACCAGTGGCAGATAACTAACTGCAAAATTGATTTTTTGACATGCGAAATCATCAAATTTGTTATTTTCTTAAATTGGTTCTTTGTGATGCAGATTGTGCAGCATGTGTATAAGACGCAATTTTGCCTTTCGCAGAAAAAAGTTCCTTTTTTTCTGTAATAAATTTCAAAATATATGAATAAATTTGTTTAGATGGAAATAACTTGAGTCAGAAATTTATTGAAATTTATTTCAAATAACCAAAGTGAATGGTTTTTTCGTTTTTCTTAATTGACTATTTGATTTGTGTGGTGTTGAGATTTAATGTTTTTCCAATCAGTTTTATAGGTAGTTCTATTTAATTTGAAAAACAAGCTCATAAATTTTGTTGTTTTTACATGGAAAGTTGCCTGGTGTTGGTGATGCGCGCGAGCCTTTATTTAAAGAGTTATTTAAGCGGATGTATGAAAAAGATCATTTAAATGTTGAAATTCAGGCAATAAATTGTTAAAAATGCAGATTCTTTAGGATATTTTTTAGAATTTTCTTTAATTTAAACAAATTAGAGTTTTCGTATATCGTTTGGTATTGCTATATTGTTGTAAAACTATTAGGAGAATTTGTTTCTGTTAAGTAGAAACTGAAATGGTGAGATGAAGTAACGCCCAAAGACGTACCGTCCGAAAGCTTTCAAAAGCTTTTATTATTTATTCTAAAATGGACATAACACCCAAAGACATAAGACCCAAAATATATTTTTTTGAAACCGGACATAACGTTTTTGATTCAGCAGATCGAGTCTGCAGAATTAAAAATTAATATCTATTTATAATTTATAGAATGAAAATTTTAGCAAAGACAAAATTTTTTTTTATCATAGCTTTTAGTGATGGGTTTACAATATACTTTTTTTTAAGTATATTTTGGCTGTTATGTCGGTTTTAAAATTAAAATAAGCTTTTTGAAAGCTTTTGGACATTATGTTATGTCATGACGGAAATATTGATACAGTTTTTTGTATCAATATTTCCGTACATGCACTTCATTCTCGACTTTCTTCAAGCTTCTGATCATTAAAAAAAAATTCTTTCACAGGATATCCTGGTTATTTTATGAGTTAACCCTTAATGGGCCACATAGAAAATATATCGAAATCGCAATTTTCATATTAAACAATTTTACCAATAATAATAATTTGTCTTTTTATGCAGAAAATTTTGAAGTATTAAGCTCATGAAAACCCAAAAAAAATAGACGCATGTGGTTTCTATATTATTAAAATTTATTCCTTACTTCTTTTATATAAATGCTATACAACGACTGTACAAAACTGTCACATTACATTTTATACATTGAACTTTTTATAATTTCCAAAATAAAATTCAACGATGACAAAAAAAAATAATTAAAAATTATGAAGAGTGTGTGTAACGCTAAATAACGCCAGTTTAAATAATTTTCTTTGACTGCGCCATGTAATTATCGTTACTCGCACCAAATAGAACGTTATAATTTTTTCTCTGTGCATAATATGCGGTTAATTCTATGTATAAATTTTGTAATTTAGGAGGCAACCAAAGAAATGACATGTAAAAGTGTTAATATCAACGAATATATTTTAGGTCTTGCCTCATTAAGATCATTTTTGGGTAATTTTATTCTATGATATGGGATGATGATTTTTGTTGAGCGCAATATATAATATGGTAAACATATTTTTTTCTCGTTAAATAAATAAATTAGAATAAATTGCTTATTTCTGTTGTAGAATTACGGAAATTTTGTTAAAAATATTTTCTTTTCTATTTAATTTATTATGTAACAATAATAGTTGAGAATGAAATGTTGAAAATTTTTAGATTTTTTCGAGAAATATTTGAAGAGGAACTGTGGAGTGTGGGGGTTCTGACCCAGCGACCCCATACAAGCCCGGGAATTAAAAAAAATGGAGGCGGGCCCTGAAAAATCGGGAATTTGTCCAAGATGGCGGCGTCAAGTGTCAAATTATCCAAGATGCAATTGAGAATAGGCATGATAAAATGCATGTATTTGCGTATAAACCTTTGGAAGAATTATGACAGCTCTTTGAATTATTTTCCATATATTTTGACTACTTTTCGCATAATATAAATTTAGTGTTTTTAAATCATTTGAGTACTTTCAAGGAGCTACGATTAAGACATTCTTTTTAAACAAGGTAAATCTACGCTTTAGCGTTTTAGGTCTAACTAACACTCCCCTTCGCTCAAATATATGAAAAAACAGATATTTGTCCTCCTACCAACATGGAGAGTTGGATTTGCCGCAACTTTTAAATAATAAATAATAACAAAATGATAGGTATTTGTTAGTCCTTTTATTTGATACCAAACACTCTTTTCCACCTTCTCCTCTCACACCCCAAAATTTTTTTTTTGAAATTTTCAAATTGTAACCCATTTCCCCGTTTTCGATCTTTCTTCGGGTCACTTAGGGCCTGTGGCCGTAAGCACTAAAATGTAGTTTTACCCTATATATGTTTTGTCGGTCAATTTTTTGAGTGCTATTTACTCAAAATTTAAATTGTGTCTCGCTTAATTTTGCTTTTCGTCTATAAATTTTATTTTACTCTTTATTAAGTGCTTTTCGCTTAAGTTTTTGAGTATTTTTCGCTCAATATTAAAAAAAATAATTGATCAACAATTGATTTTTTTCTTTTTATTTCTTTTATTTTTATTGTTTTTTGCTCAATATTTTAACTGACTTGGCGCTCAAAGTATTTAGTTTTTTCGAGTAATGTCTTTTACTCAGCAATTGATTTTTTTGCTCAACATATTTTGAATTATTGTATTTTTTAAGTGTTTTTCGATTATATGTTGAATGCCATTTGCTGAGTTGCTGGTTTTTGCCTATAGTATTAGTTTAGAATTTGTAGTTTTTTTGTTCAATATTTTTGCTACACGATTCGCTCTATATTTGTATTTTTTTCGCTCAATATTTTAAGGATTTTTTCATCAAAGTTATTTTAAGTGCTTTTCCCTCAATATTTTAAGCATTTTTTGATCAACAATTAAATTTTTTCTTCTCAATATTTAAACAGCTCAATTTTTACTTAGTTTTTACGAATATTTTAAGTGTCTTTCGCTTAGCAATTAATTTTTATTTCATACCTATAGGTATTTTGTGATCACAAATTTAATTTTTCTATATATTTTCGCTTATATACTTGAGAACAATGGGATCAAT
>JANSTW010069386.1:0-10447 GCA_027564275.1 Diadocidia ferruginosa | reverse complement strand
AAAATCTGTTGATTTTAAATTTTGAAAAAAATCCCCATGTATAGTCCACACTTTTTTTGTCTGTTTTCTGACTATTTAAGAATCAATTTTTCTGAAATTTTGACCAAACTTTGACCAAGCGGGGAGAGAGCGCCAAGAGTTATAGTGGTTTTCGAAGACTGGGAGCGGCCTTTCCCCTTCCAGTGGGAGGATCTGTTAGGGCCTGGGGCGTCAAGCGCTAAAGTGTAGTTTAGCGGGTTTTTTTTAGAAGAAATCTGTCAAAATAATATTTTTATTTATTCATTCAAAAAATCTATACAAACAAAAGGTTGCCCTTATATATACGAGTGTATCCGAGGATTTAGTATAAACAATGATTTAAAAAAAAAATATTTTCAAAATAAAATTACAAAATTCAATGATTTCAAAAATTTTCAAAATTTTTTTAAAAAATGTTTCAAAAATATTTCAAAAATATTTCATGGCTAATAAAAAAAAAAAAGGGGGAATAATAGAGCAAAAATTTTAAAAATAATAAATAAGGCGACCTCGAAATAGAGTAAAAAATTTGTATTATCATAAAAGATAAATGTCAGATTTTAAAGTGTAAAAGAAGCCATGTTTCTTTTAGCGGAAAAGACGAAAAACGAATAAGTGTCATAGACACATCAATGTCTATAGGTAGATTTTGTATCATTTCCCGCGGAAAACCTTTTGAGAAACATGGATTATTTGTTATCAGGCGAAACTCTTACATATTATTACCACAGCAACACTAAAACCCAGCCATATTTCTTTAGTGAAAAAATTTCGCCCTTTTTAATATGTTTACATTTTATCAATTTTCGCTGTATAATTTAAAAAGATTTCGCCATAAAAATTTTCGCTCAATCCTAGACTTAAAATCTCTTTAAAAAGAAAAAGTTTTAATAAAATTGATAAATTAAATAGATGGAGCTGCCTTACCTTCAATTTTCGCTGTATAATTTAAAAAGATTTCGCCATAAAAATTTTCGCTCAATCCTAGACTTAAAATGTCTTTAAAAAGAAAAAGTTTTAATAAAATTGACCCTATAAAAAAATAATTATAAAAGCATCTTATTTATTTATTAAAATTTATTTTATTTTATTTATATTAACAATTATTTAATTATCACACGCGATATTTTATAATATTTCATACATTTTACATTTAGTTAATCTTAAAAATATTTTTTTTTTCTTATAAAAAAAATACGGATTTTTATGCTATTCTATATTCGTCGTTCTCCGCCCAGTTTTCTCAGTCTTTCGCAATGATGAAATCAAATCCTTTTTTTTTTAATTAAAAATTAAAAATGTTTTTGAAATTTAAAAAACAAATTACATTAATTTTTGTTTATTATATAGAATTTGGAATTTATCGTCTCTATATATTATGAATTTGAAACTATTTTCTATATATTGTTGCCTAACTTCGAGAATCATTACTTTCGCTTAAACTTTGTTCACTTGATTCTCGACGATTTGTTACCGCTTTTGGTTTATATTCGGTTATGACCACTGTCACCGAGTTAACGGTCACCTCACGCGTTTGAGCCGTTGAACGGTCCACATTTGTCAAGCGGGCAGGATATTTTTTATGTTTACTTTTGTGTCGGGACATTTTCGGTGGCTTAGGATTGGCGGGCGGTACACCATTCGGTATGCCAGATGCACCGGGCTGTGTTGAAGTTTGTTGGGCCGCTAACGTTGGATTTAGACGCGGTTTTCGCGTTGATGTACCTGTGGGTAAATTGAGGCAAAAATTAGGAATCGTACATTTTTAATAATTTTTCTACTGAAACTGGCACGGTTTTTCACTCAAAATTGAGTGATTTGAACAGAAAAAAGTTTGTCAACACTTTGCGAATATAAATAAATAATTTTTTTCATACAAATTTGTTGATTTAAATTTATAAACAATACCAATATTTTTCTAACTTCTAGAAATAAGTCAGAAAAATAATTTGATTTTTTCTAAAAATTTATTTCAACAGATTAAGATAAAGAAAATTAATTAATTAAATTGTCTTTTGTAACATTCACAATGTTTTTACAGTTTTTAACTATTTCCTACTGAACTTTGTGCAAACTAAAAAAAATCACTCAACTTTGAGCAAAAAATAGCGCCAAAATATTTGAGTGATGATATCGTAATTATTGAGCACTTGATTTACTCAAAATTAGGTTAATTTTCTTGAGTGAAATTAATATAAAATTATATTGAAAATAATTCAAAAAAATTTAAGCTAAAAAGCACTAAAAATTTAGTGAATTTAACGAAATTTTGACAATTTTTATTGAGTGAAATTCATTTAAAATTAAGTGAGTTTGTCAAAATATTATAAAACAATTCATGAATTTAGAATCGAAATGTCAATTTTAAATTTGAAAATTATCACTCAATAAATAAAGTCAGAATAGGATATATTTTTCTTTATTTTGATTGATTTTCATTTATTTATTTTTACCTTGTTTCGAGAGATTATAACCCAGTAAATCAAGAATAACACTCAAAATAAATCGAAATACTTATAATCTATTCTGACTTTAATTATTAAGTAAAAATCACTCAAAATGAAGTGAAAATAATAAAAATACTCAAAATATAGGAAAATACGACTTAATCTGACTTTATTTATTGAGTAATAATCTCTCGATGATTTTTATTTATTTTTTTTATTTTGAGTGATAAATAAAGGTAAACAATTTTGGATTTTGCTTTGCTGTGTGTTATTTTCACTCAATTATTTAATTAAAAAAAACTATTTCTCTTTATTTTGAGTGCTTGACACTCAAACAATTTTCATCAAAATTAGATTATCATTCAATACATAAAGTCAACATAGATTGTGTTTCGTTTTATTTTGAGTTTTTTTTCAGTAACAATTTATAATCAATATAATTTAAAAATTCACTCAATATTAACTGATTTTAATCAATAATTTAACTCAAATAATTAATTAATCAACTTTTTCATAATTTAAGTCAATTTCTATGAATTTTTTTTATAATATTTTAGTTAATTTAAATCTTTTTTAAGATTTAGTCAGTTTTGAGCAATAAAATAAAATTGTTCACTTAATTTTTTTTTTCACTAAAACGGTATAAGCGAATTATTGATTCAATTTTTTCATCAAAAAGAGAGGGAGTAGATTTTCACCCTGGGTTGGCCCCTTTTTCCTCTCAAATTCATACAATTGAGAGAAGAAAAAAAAACAATTACTGAGATTTGTTTCCGTATTGTTTGAGTTAATTTCAAACATTTTAAGATCTAGTCACTTTTTAACGAAGAAAAAGAATTTTTCACTCAAACGATTTTTTAGGGTGTGATTATTGTTATATTTAGAAAAAAGAATTTTATATTTTTCACTCTATTTTTGATTGATTCATTTTTTTTCGTCAAAAATAGGGGAATACATTTTTACTTTGGGTTGAATAATTTTTTTACACTCAAAATAATGAATTTGAGAGACATTTTTTTAGAGTGAGATTTTTATTATATATTAAAAAAAAAAGAATTTCTGATTAAAATTTTCACTCAAACTATTTGAAAGAATTGTTGATGGATTTTTTTCGTAAAAAATTGAGGAATACATTTTCACTTTGAGTTGACTAATTTTTTCCACTCCAAATCATGAAATTGAGAGACATTTTTTAGAGTCTGATTTTTATTTTATCAAAAAAAAAGGAATTTCTAATTAAAATGTTCACTCAAACTAATTGAAAGAATTATTGATTGATTTTTTTCGTAAAAAATTGAGGAATACATTTTCGCTTTGGGTTGACTAATTTTTTCCACTCAAAATCATGAAATTGAGAGACATTTTTTTAGAGTGTGATTTCTATTATATTTAGAAAAAAAGAAGAATTTCTGATTAAAATTGTCACTCAAACTATTTGAGGGAATTATTGATTTATTTTTTAGTCAATAAAAAAGGGATACATTTTCACTTTTAGTTGACTAGATTTTTCACTCAAAATTACGCAATTGAGTGAATTTTTTTTGGAGTGTGATTTTTATTATCCACAAATGGTTAGAAAAAATGTGTTATAGCATAGGGTTATTTAAAGGGTTATAGGTTGAAATGCAGCCGCCCCTTATAATGTAGGGGACCTTCCCTCGAGTCACCCAATATATTTTGTTAGTGAGGGAAACCACCGTCTAAAGCAAGGGAAGGGTTCAAAGTTTCAGATAAAAACGTAAAAATTTAGATTGTAACGTCATTAGAAAATATAAAAGTGCCATATTTTATGGATAAAAAGAGGGGATAAATACGCGTATTTTGATGTTTCACACGACTCCCTTTCTCCCTCTATTTTTGTAAAAAAATGCATTCTTTTGATTTTTTAGGTTATGTTTGTTTGTAGATTAAGGGGGAGGGTTACAGCTGCATTTTTTACTTAATCTGTTAAAGGAAGATAGCCTGAGTATTGCCGGGTTATATTTATGAAAACAAATGTTGTGCTGGTTTTTTGCGTTTCTCTCTCTTTCAAGTCTCAACTCAAGTGATTGTATTGAGTGATTGGCTTTACCTCGTGTTTTATAAATATATCTTGAAAATAATATTACTGAGTTTATTTTTGTTTGATAATTTTACAATATTTTCAGTATACAAACTGCGAATATAAAAAAATTGCAATAAAAGTATGGCACAACTGTTAGTCATATACATATACAATATGACGCGATCAATATAAGAAAAATTTATAAATTCAACTAATTGGTAAATTAATGGAAAATTGGTAATATTATGGCCAACATTGTAATATTTTAAAATCATTGTTCTATATACATTATACACGTCATAAAATTAGTCATTTATTATTTTGAGCCATTTTTGTTGTGGAAAATCGATATAGAATTTTGAGTATTTTCAATCTGCCAAGTATATAGTGGAAATTTTATATAGAGAAGCAAAGGATATTTTATTTTCTGCACTTGGAAGAAGATAATTATTTTTATTTAATTACAATATATTTATAAAAATATTTCATCACTGAATTATTGATTTAGGCAATCTTATCGTAAAGTTGTAACAATTATATGAAAGTACACTAACCTTTTCGTACGTCACACATTAAACACTTGAAGGCCTCGGCCGTATTTCGATAAGTACACAAACTGCAATCCCAGCAATTATCATCTAGAACTTTTGATGGACGTTTTTGGCGACGAATTGGTGATTTTTTATGATCCATTTCGTTAATAAATCGCGATTTTTATTATAAACTCGCGACGTTCTGACATTGTGTTAGACGGCCATATTGAAATTTCGTCACAATTATTTGTATGAAGTTATGCTTAATATGCTCGCAGTTTGGTTTTCTTCGTTATAAATTTTACTCTCTTTATAAATCCATCTAGTTATATATGCAACGTTGCTGTTATATATATGACCGTATGCATCAAAATTTTGTTATATCGAAATATTTTTAGCTTTTTAATAATTCATTCACATGTATTCTTATTGAATCACATATCAGCACGGTATGGTCCATTTTTATTTCTCTGTTTATCTATGATGAGGCTGAAACAGACAATTGCCACGAACAAATAAACAATTTTTAACTTATTGTAATAAACCGAAATTACCGAAATCTTAACAAAACTACCGCGAAAACCTTTATTTTTGTAAGAAAGGTTTGACAAGACATTTATTTTATACGTTTCATATACCGGCTTTGCTTTTCCACTATACGTAAGTGTGTTCTCAGTTCATGCTTATATAGACCCGTTTATTTGCTTGATCTGCTTAAATGCGCCCCTTCACATGAAGAAGGTCTCTAATATATATATATGATCACTGCAGAGCAATTGTTCAGCTATATACAAAATATTTATGAATTTTTGTGACTCACAATTCGAAACAGAGCAAACGAAGAAATTGCGCCTTTTTTATACTCGTAGGTCTTTGAATGAAGCATAATATGTATTGAGTTAAAATTTATAACCAAACTTCAGATATATCGCATGAGTTGATATGAAAAATTTTTATTATACAAAAGAATCCCCCATATACCTTAAAAATTGTATGCAGTTTTCTCTATTGCCTTGGATAAAATGTAAGATAAATTGGATATGTATAGAGGAAAAAAGAGAAAACTGTATAATATACCTGTGTATATTCAGTGATGTATAGATACGAATTTTCTTATATATTTGATAAATGGGAAATTATTTTTACACGAAATGTTAAGATTTATTCAAAATTTAGTTAGTATTACAATATACATTAATTGATGATTTGAGATTACGAACTAAAAGAATTGTACAATTCAGTTTTTTAATCTAAAGATCCAACCATATCCATATATATCCGGCGTAATAATAGTTATGCGAAAGTCTTAATAATGCGAGACCGAGAGGATCTGAATTTAACGTTACAAAGCATTTAACATTCCTAAAGATTTTTTTTTTTTTTTAATTTAAATCATTTAAAAGTTTTCATCTGAAAATTTCCCCCATATGATCTTCAAGTTTAATTAAAAAAAAAATGAGAATTCGATGAGGATTCCAATGAATTATAGCCAAAACATTTGTTAAGTTTAATTTATTTAAGGAGTGGTGCCGGCGGGCAGGTTGGAAATAAAATACCACTCGTACAACAAATTTGGCCAACGTGATCTGTAGCTTGAGCCAATAGGTTAACCACATACCCTATAGAAAAAATCGAACATTGGTTATGAATCGAATAACATCGCCTCAGATTGAAGAGGAAAAACGGCAACGACACAAGCAACGAACATGGAATAACGATATGTTGGTGGCATCTAAGAATGTTGGAACTCTTCTAAGGCCAAGTACTGCTATCACTGCAGTCCTTGCAGGTAAAAGAAAAACAACAACTAAAAATAAGTCTTTAACCTAAAACCTCAGGTGGAATCCCAGAGTATATTAGGACACTTAAAATCTACACTTACACCAAAATTGACAAAACTCCTCAAACCTTCTCCTGATAATCCTCACATTCCCCCTTAAAAAAATCATGTATCGTTCACTCTTAAGTCATGAGTGAGTCAGAAAATCGTATAGGATAGCCTACCCTCCGCTTTGACCTATAGACCTCAAATGCAATCCCAGAGTATAGGACCACTAATTACACTTCTTTACTAAAATTTGTCCGAATCCGACCACTGGTAAAAAACTTTCTGTATATTATATTCATCTTTTTCAGTAATTTTTAGAAAAAAAAACCCCCTTTATCTTTGACCTAGAGACTCTAAAAGCAATTCCAGAGAATAGAACTACTAAAAACTACCTCTCACCAAAATTTGGTCAAATCCGCCCACTGGTAAAAACTTTCTCTATATGCTCATATTTTCGGCCATTTTAAGAAACAAATCGTATGGAAGACTCCCTCTATCTTTGACCTAGAGACTTCAAATGCAAAGTTTGTTCCTAAACTACAAACTTCTTAAAACTCACCCCCACAAAATTTTGGTTAAGTGGTATAAAACTTTCTTGTTTATATATTTAAATATTTTGCTGACAGACAGACGGACAGACGACGAACAGACAGACGATCAAACAGATGGACGGACGAAAACTTTTTATTTTCTCGTTTTTCTGAACCAGGGCATCATAAAACAAGAAAAAACATGGTACCGGCAATTTGATCATAATTAAAGCTTGAATACTATTTTCATACAAACTCCATATATATATGGGAATAGTAAAAGCCAAAAAAGGTAGAGAAGGACCGGCCACACAAATATTGATGCAGTTCCCACTCATACTGTTTCACCCTTAAGTTTTACTCAGTGCAGTAATCATAGAACGCCTATAGCTATCTAGGCTGTTCCTTAGCGAGACCTATGGCTATACATCAAGGTTGCCGATCCGAAGACTTCCATCAACGCCAATCAGAAGGAGCTTATTCAAGATGCTAAGCTTATTTCACAGGCTGCTGAACTAAAAAAAAAGCTAAGTTTTAAAAAGGGGGTGATCCCTCTTAAGTTCACACTACAAAAAAATTAGTTTGTCTATTCATTGAGTGGAATCACAATATTGCATTTTAAAACGTTTGCATACAAACTTTAAAGCCCTCCTCAGCAGAAAAGGGGGAGTTTCCCCCAATATTTGTAAAAAAAAATTTTTGTCGGCGATGACCTTTTCCAGAAAAAGAAGTTGGGTCCTATTTGGAGCATATTCGCTATGCTGCAGATTCGCCGAAACTGTCGCTTAGGAGGACTGCATTCATGTTTCTATACGAGAGTGTGACCTCAATAAGCTTATTAGGGCCAGGATGTAGATGTCAACCATCCAAAATCCTGGTCTTAACGCAGACCGCTCGACCATCAACCTCAACGTATAGAAAGGGGATGACGCTGTTCTTAAGAAGGATCGTCTACTATATTTAAGGGTTAGAGGTAAATCGATTGATTTCCTTCAAGACAAATGATACCGCCTTAATCTGTTTTTCGAAAAGGTCAAAATTAATATGATCGGACGAAAAATAGTAAGAGTAAAAAGACCGCAAAGACAACACTGTATCAGTATCGCGTCCTCTCACCTATTGAGTCGACGCACATAGCAGTGTTGCACAAAAAAAATGACAATTGCTGTTAATTCAGGAACCGTGGCTATCTAATAAGAAAATCGGTAACCTAAATAACAGTGGATCCAATGTGTTATAAAACATCTGGAATTATTGGTGGGCTGTGACGTAAATTCGCATCACATGGTCCGGGGTAGTAATAACACGAATCGTACTTGTCGAGTGTCTTGCCACTACCGATTTAAAGGTGCTAAACCGTGGCTCTAAGCCGACTTTTGTACCATCCATCAGACGACAGGAAGTATTAGATATTGCTCTGGAATCTAGAATCATCTCCTGCGAGACAAAAGGATGGCATGGCGGGTGAGCAATACAGTCCTTTGATTCCTTTGATCTATACAAATCGTCTGGTCCAGACAATATGGTCTACCCGGTGATAGAGGGAATGGAACTAATTACTCCATTTCTCAAAGAAATTTTCGGGTCTTGTTAACTGATGGGATACTATGTTTCTTTCGATAAATCATCTTCAATATGATTTGATACTTTAGCTAGCATTCCTCAAGGATCTGTTTTGGGTCCATTTTTTATATATAATTATATGTTCTTAAACTAAAAATTGTTCTTGCCTAATTCTGTCGCCAATGGATTAAATTAAATTTATACAAAGGCTACACAAAATGTCAATAAAAAATACTCAAAGGCTCTAAACAAAACAGTTTTGCATAAAATACATAACAGTTATAAAATCAATAAGAACAAATTTATTTCTTATTTGCATTTTGCATAAAGCCTCAATATTATTCCATTCAGACTTTGTCTTCTTATAAATTCCTTACTTTTACGCAATGCCACTAAATTTGGCCGAATGATATAAAATCTAAAATCATCATAATGTTAATTTATTATAAGAAAATTCATTGAAAAAAATTTGTATTTAAAAAATTCTCTCCTACTAAGAAGACATCACCTTTAAAATGCTTTACGAAATTTCTTCCCGGTATACATCCCCTTCAGTTTTTCGCACCATAAAAACCGTTAATTTCCAATGCTTACACCACATTGTAGGAAAATCATCTACTTTATGGGAACGAAATGTCGTTGGCCCATAAAATATCGAATTAAAAATCCACCGACCTGTCCGAGACGTATAAATGTAGAGTAAATTTCCGGCCACATTAGTTGGTCGATTTATTTGAAATTTTTACTGGTTTTAAGACAGATTTTAACAATTTTTTTGACGTTAATTTTGCGAAAATCCGCTAATTTTTACTCAAGTTATAGCCATTTGCGTAAAATTTCAATTTAAAGAAAATGTATCTCAAAATTTGAACATTTTTTGGAGCGACCGCACCATAATATATTTATTGTAGGGGTGCATTTTGGGTTGTACAAAGTTTTCCATACTTCTTGGGGGTGATTTTCTTGCTTATCTGAAATAGCATGCAGCCTGTGTGAGTATATTTCATGTATATATATAGAGATAGTGAGTATTGTATGACTATAATAATACACAACGTTCAAATAATAATATATTCTTATATATATAGCGATAGTGTGTTACATATATTATAATATCCATATATATATACAATATTCATATACATATACAATATATAACTTTCGTATGTATATATTTCTATATATCTAACATCAAAATATATGTACGAATACAAATTGTAAGGGATTGAGTAGAGAATACATTAAAAAATCATTAATGACTACGCGTAGTCGTGGCATCAGGTGCCTAAATGTACGTCATCAGAGCATATATCAGCATCCTACTTTGAATACAATATTTTTTGATTTTACCAAATGTATGGAAATAGGAGTACGATTATTGAGAGTTCGGCCTTTATACTTACTTTTATCAAAAATCAAATCAAAAATCAAATCAAAAATCAAATCAAAAATCAAATCAAAAATCAAATCAAAAATCAAATCAA
>JANSTW010069375.1:0-10447 GCA_027564275.1 Diadocidia ferruginosa | reverse complement strand
CGTGGTATCAAAACGGCATTTTTTGTGCTAATTGTGGTCTGGATCGTCTTGTCTGGACCTGCCACTGCAACCAACCACCAACCCAACCATGAGTTTCAAGGTGACGGACAAAAAAAAGTTAAACTACTGATACTCTATTTAAGATAGTATTTTCATAATAATTCGCAGTACCTATAGGTATTATAGAAACTTTCAAATGATCTTTTTCCAAACCTTTGATTTAACTATAATAAATCAATAAAAATTCCCTTTTTTATATTTTTCATAGTAAATTTAAGTATTTAACTTGAAAAATTAGTTCAAATTGTGTATTGTTTAAATTTTACATTGAAAAATATACAATATGTACACAATATAACATTATGTTAACTATTTAAAATAAATTCTCAACCATTGATTTTTTATTTAATAGCTGTTTTACTTGTAAAAAATCTACCGATTGCGTTTGATACAGTAGACGATATAACTTGGTATGGAATCATTCTAATAAAATGTATAAAATAAATATTTGAATTTTAACAAAAAACTGTTTTTAGCTTATATTGCTCAAATTACGTATTTAAAAAAGTACATGAGGGCCAGTAAACCACTTATTTCATAAAAATTAATTAAATTCTTCAACAATTTTTCTTCTCTAAAACTTATATAAAATGTATTACTTAGATAAGTTTTTCAAAAAAATGTGTAGAAGAAAATAATTTCTGATCATAATTAACATTTTCAAGGAAGGCTTGCTGTTTATCTGTAAAAATAAAAATGAAACATTTTGCTATTTGTTTCTAATTTATGTGTTTTTATATTTATAAAAAATTATACAAATAAAATTATAAAAAGCGTAATAAAATAAGATATTATAGATTAATATCTGTATTCGGCCATGATTGTCCGCGTGGCATGGAATACTCTTCAGCATAATCTATATATATGTTTGCGAACTGATGGCCATTTTTTTTTTGAAGTTTCCATTCCTTTATATATCATGTAAAGGTTTGCCACATCAAAATTTTCTATGTCCACATCTTCTGTTAAAAATACTTTCCCAATACGATCGGGAAGATAGTAGATATTTTCGCCTATATCTACAACGACCACCTTACAACCCAATCCAAATTTGGAATCTCTCACAAATATTTTATCTATAAAATATCTGTGAGAAATTTTAAGATTTTCGGTTTTGATGATCGGCTTTATCGGAGATGTTTTCATTTTTAGTCTGTTAATTATTGTCAATGATGATACTTTAGAAATCTGAAATTAAATATAAAAAATAATCATTAATTATTAAACTTGCCAGCAAGATGTTTTTTTAAATGTTACCTTAGATTTTTTGTTTGATGCATTATATACATCCTCACTTTTTCTTTTAATGGAGTCTCCCATATGCGTCTCATTGCTATCCTGAAGTGAAAAATAAAAGTAAAAATTAACTATTTTATATGTTTATATTAAAGTTTCATTTTTATTTATTTAAAATAACTTTTCTATTATATAAATAATATTTGTATTATTATTTTAAATAGAAAATAAAATATAAAATTTCTAAAAATGTATATTATAATTACTTACATCATCCACGAAAATTGGCGATGAAACTTTTGCAGCCTCGCGTCTTTCCATAAAATTACCAAGTGTTGATAAATTCTATAACAAAAAAATACATATTTTAGATATAAACTAAATAAAAATAATTGTGTGTTTTATACAGAATGTAATTTATTGTATTTAATTATTTATTTATGTTTGCACACTTTTTTCACTTTTTTTAAAAACAATTATATCGTTCTGTAAAAACTATACTATACAGTTTTATTGTCCTTATCTACAATTTTCTATATATCTATACACTAACTTCGATAAGCGCTTTTCCACAACTTGCTAATTTACAGGAGAAACAAAAAACTTTTTCGCATTAGTACAGCGCCACAGCAAGAAAAATTAAGTATGACATAAAATAAATAGTTTTCTAAAACAAATTTCTTTTTGTATTATCGATAAGAGTGTCATTGCATTAAAAAAACGATTTTTGCAAGAATGTTGAAAAGGCTAGAAGTTAGTGTATCGACATATTATTATATTATGTATTATCACGAAGAAACTAAAATATTTCTTTTGATTGGCAGTATAAAATTTTGTAAAATTATTCTTAGATTTTCTAATATTAATTTTCACTTTTTTTACTTTTTATCAATTTAATATTTTTTTAGGTGACACTTCTTTTTATACATAATCTGTATAGAAAATATTATTTATTGTATACACAAATTATTAATTATTTTATAGTTAAAATATTAATATTTAGAAAACACAACAAAATTAGAATTATTTTTTATTGATATTGCAAAATTTTCACAGTATTCATATAAAAAAATTATACACTTTGTAATGAAACGACTAATTATATTAGTCGCTACATTACAATATTTTTAATAAATGATAAATAAAATATAGGAAATTAAATGGACTTAAACAAAAATACAGAATATAAACATTATTGTATTGTTTAAAAAATATTATAAAAGTAGTTCAGTGTTATTAAATAATAATGACAATAAGAAATTTAGTAGGTCATTATTATTTAATAATAGTTTTCTTATTGGAAAAAATGTCATTTTAATTTCAGTTTAAAAGTTGGTCCCAAGCTGGACAAGTGTTTCAATTTAAAAAAAAATATAATTAAAGTATAAGAAAAATAATAAATATTGAGTGTTTAAATTATCTAAGTAAAAGCTTGAGCAAATGTGTAAATTAATATAAGTGAAAATCTTGTAATAAAAGGTAATTTAATATCTAATAACTTTAGTCTTTGTATTCAATTATTCTAGGTTTAAATCAACAGTGAACTAAGAATATTCTTCATATAGTAAATCCCGGTTCATCACAGAATCTAAAATCTTTATATAGAATTAGCCCGATCGCTGATGAAGTTAGATAGATAACAGACACTAACTTGAACATCGCTGTTTAATTATATTTTTGAAATAAAATTCACAATATACAAAGTTTAATATATGACGTAAATTATAATTGAATAAAAAGTAATTATTACTCTCCAGTTATGAAATTAAAATATTAATTAAATACAAAAAAATCACAGTATGTAAAATACATAATGTATGTATACCATATAATTTTTACAGTTGATTTTATTCTTTACTTATTTACTACTTATCAAATATAAATTTCGGATTAATTTAAGATTCTGAGATGCAGATTGTCGCTTAGGAAATATCTACGCTTTTAAGATACTAATGTAAAACGCCATAATTATTAAATTTAAACAGTTTTGTTAATATTCATATTTGATAATTTTTATAAATTTTAATATAAACTTAAAAGAAAGAAAAACGAAAAGAAACTCGTTATATATATACAATATATATAACTACTTAGTACATATATATATGTTAGATGGGTACATGCACACCAATCTTAAATATCAATCATAATATCATTTTAATTGACATATTAATTCTCACTCGTTTTAATTTTTTGTAAACTTTATTTCCAATAAGACAAAAAAAGCAATGACTATCAATATTTTTTAATCAAATCATATTTAATGGAACATCATTTTTCATTTTTAGAATTTATTATTTAGGTATAGATATTAAGATTATTATAATTTTTTTTTTAAATATTTGAATCTAACTCTTATATGTATGTATATGACATAAAAAAGTATAAACATATATTTATAAATTTATATAATATAATATACTCTACCTTTAATATCGCCAATGGTGTAAGGTATAGAAAAAGATAAATTGGTCTGTAAGCTCCCTAGCTATGGAGTAAAGGACATTTTGATGCGGAATACATAAGATCACAATGTAGACTATATATTATACCAGTGACAAATATTTGATATATGTCATGTACTCATGTATGTCATACTTCCGATCCCTTAAAATATTGTATTGCATTCGTAAATTTTAATCAAAACAATTAAAAATCGCTCAAAAATAGTGTTTCTTAAATCAAAACATTGACTTTTCTCACTTCGAGATAGAAATATGACCTAAGATGAGTGCATTATTTATTATATGAATTAGTTCAATAAAATCACTTACTTCTTTTATTTGTAAAAAAAATATTGCTTGATTGAGGTGTATTAAATTTTTAAGGAACCACATTTCTTCTAAAATATTTGGGCTGAATTATTGATTACTCGGAATTTGAAATTGCTTCCTTACAGAAAATTTTTAACGCTTCGCCTGTATTATATAAAGACTTCTTATGATATTGCATTAACTTAAAAAAAAAACAATTACCTGTATGTCAAAACATGTGTTCTTTAATCATATTATATTATTTGGAACAATGTTAAACGCTTTCTGTAAAAAAAAATGATAATCCATGTAATTTTATATAATATTTTATTTTTTATAATATTGTAATGTAATCGTCAATCAATAATGTACAATGTTCATTGTACACAATATTATAATTGTACATACGTTTGTACAAAGTACTTTTGAGAAGACAAACGAAAAGATTTATCCAAAAACAACAACAAAATGATGAAAAATAAATTTAATAACAAAATAATATGGTCAACATACAAATGGCCAAGTCACGATTGATTCAAATATCGATATTGTAATTTCTTCTTATTATTGTTATTTTATTGTCTGCGATGTATAATAATATGTTAATAGAATACCGGGTGCCATGCCCGGCAGGAGGCCACTTCAAATTTTACACTTATTATGGCACTTGAATATCATATTATTATTGTATGGTTAATATTATTATAACTTTTCTGACTGAATGCATGAATGAATGATCTTATCAAAATACACAATACGATCACCTGCAGTATATAACATTTAGTTTTTGAAAGAATTATATTTAAATTTAAAGTATATCTGAGAATTCAATAGACTCTCTTATATATTTATTATTGTTACAGTATTGTTACAGCATAATATATTGATTATAGTAAATACATTTTTCGATCATTTTTTATTGTTTTTTGAATTGAGTTCTATAAAAGTCTTTTAAAATTTATATAAACTATAAATATAAATAATATATTAAATGATTTTATTGATGATTTATTTGATTTAAAATATGAAATTTGAGATAAAATATTTACCTTATATAAATTCATTCAATATACAGTTACAGGTTCGTCACTTATGATGAGTCTTTTGTTTCAAATTATGTTTCTCCAGAAGGCATGTATAATTTCTTTTAAATTTGTCATAAATGCATTATCAAAAAATAAAATAATATGCAAATTAGTTATACAAATATTGTATAACGGATCCAAGCAAAGGCTTATTCAAAAAAAAAACAAAAAAATACTTAATAATCCTTTTGCACGTGGCGCACTTTATATTGTATAAAAGGAAAAATTATTTATAATTGAAATAATAAAATAAATAATTATATTCAAAAATATATATGAAAAATAAGTTCGATAGAAAATAGTTCATATGTACAATAATGTGCTCTCTCCAACCAAGTTTAAATGGATTTTGGACATAACCAAAATATTTCTTAAACCAATTTTAACTTAACTCATGTGTGCGAAACAGTCTCAATTCCAGCCGTTCTTATGTATTGCATGAGAAAGTGTATATTATTTTGACATTTGACAGAAGATCTAGTACTTTTTGGTTTATTTACATCAAATTTTAACCAAGTTTACATTTTCATTCATGTATTAGTGCATATTTTGGCCGTAACCAAAATCCACATAACTTTGGTTCTAGCCGAGTCTTAATATGTTCTTCAAAAAAATAATTTAAAGTAAAACAAATGTTATTGTCTAAAAATAACTTTTTTATGTTTAAGTATATATAAACAAATTATTTTAATGATTGGCATTTGTCTTTTTGTTGTTAATTAATTAATTTAAAAAAAATGAAATGATGTGATGACAGAAAAAAATCGGTCCGAGAGCACCCAGTAAAATTGGGATGCTGCTTTTACTACACCTTATGTTTGATCCCAGTCGTCTAATTTTATCTATTAACTAACTTCTATTTTGCAAACAAAAAATTATGGGTCCACCGTCTATTATTTTAGAGACTTCATAAGTAATACCAGAGTATGTGACCACTAAAAACATACCCCCTCCAAAATGTATCTAAATCTGCATACTGATTGTCAAAAGTAAAATTGAAAATATTTTAGGATCACTGTAATTCTGAAATGGCCAATTCTAAGGGCGTAAAAATAATAGTTTAATGAGTTTTATCAAAATCGTAAAGGGATGAGCATATTTATCTACTAATGGTAAATATACCTTGTGCGATATGCCCAATATTAGGATCCTAATGGCATTCAAAAAATTATGGGTCTAATGAATTTCGATTAGGCATGAATAAATTCTGTTAATTTCAGTAAAATTGGAAAGTAACGAGACAGATCCTGGTTCTCTTGTTTTTAAAAAAAACAAAATCGTATGGTGGCCACTCCCCCAAAATTGAGCTTGTATAGTACAACGAAACACACAAAAACTGCAAATTTAAAAAAATATCGGGGTTTTCTCTTAAGCAAAATATATGTATAAAAGTGCTATCAAATCACACACAAAAAGGGAAATTTTAAAATATTTCGGATTTTCGTTTTGAATAACTTGGCAAATAATTATCTGAGAAAACCATATTGTATGTTAAAGTTGTAAGAAATTTTACAACCTATAATTTATATTAAATAAATAATTTCGATGAAGGGTGTGAAAAGCAAGATATTTGCATAAAACTGATTTCGGAGCATAAAGTGGCACTTTTTAAAGATGAAATTCATACTTAAAATGTGCACTTAAAATATTAAAAAAAATATTATACATTTCGGCTGCGTAGAATTATTTTTTTTTACTTAGCATTTTTTTTAGGTGGTGTTGGGGTTGTGCATGGGACGAAGTACGCCATTTAGAAAAATCATAAAAATTTCAAAAACTCTTTAGAATTATTCATAAACATATTCTTAATTGAAATAAAATGAAGAATAATATGTTTACGTTTACTTAAAAACACAATAAAAAAGAAATACTATTGTATATAGTTAAAAATTGTAGCCATTTTATTCTTAGTTAAAAAAAACATTTTGACATTTATTCTTTTTGTCATTGTCGGCTTTTGTATGCGAGATCGTTTAAACCGATAAAAATTCAAAATTTTGTCTGAAAAAAAATCGTTTTTCATAAATTTTCTATTAAATTCAATTTTAATGGTACAGTTTATCTTAAGGTATTTTTCTGAAACGAAATATATCTGAGAATTGATTAGTATAAAAAATTAGACATTGGGACCGTTTAATGGCATGTTTTGGGAGGTGTGTCCGATTTCTGTTTTTCGCGAAAATAATCACTTTGCGGGAATAAAAAAATAAATAGATAGATAGATAATAATTTATTGCCATTCAAAATAATTGTTTTTTTTTAATAAAAATGTTGTTACAAATTCAAATATTTTAAAATTATGTAAAAATTGTGTATTTAAAAAAAAATATTTTTTTACAAAAATTGTAATTTTTTAAGGAAAGGAAAAAAGGCGAAAACTTTCGATCTATAAAAAAATAAATTGTTTTTTTAAAGTAGAGCTAATAAGTATCTATATAAGAAAAAAATGTAGACCTCTATCTCAATCAGTGACGTCACAAAAATTAAAATAGTGAAGCATAAAAATAAGTAAAGACCCTCCCCTTGTGATTTTTTTGTCCTAAATTTGAAGTTCACATTCTATTGTCTTAAAAAAAATATGGATCTAATCAATTTTGATAACGAAAAAATTCTAAAAATTTCATCAAAATCGGAAGAGGTTGAGATATATTCAGCAAATTAAAAAAAAATAATTGTATGGAAGCTCCTCCCCTTTTCTAGCTACAGACTTCATGTATTATCTAAGAGTATGAGACTACTAAAAACTTACCCCTACCAAAATTTGGCCAAATCCGTCCTGGTGAAAAACTTTTTTTGTATGGTAATTTTTATGCAGCCATTTTCACAAATAAAAACGTATGGTAGCGCCCCTTTCCTTTTGACCTATAAATCCCAAATTCAATACCAACCGATTGGATTACTAAAAACTTACCCTGAACAAATTTTGGCCAAATCCGTCCACTAAAGTTCAACTCATTTTTGTGTCTAGAAAATTTGCGGATAGACAAACAGACGTAAAAATCATTTGGGAGTTCCCCTTCATGTTTGACCTAGCGACTCCAAATTTAATCCGATAGTAAAGGACCACTAAAAACTCGCCATTACGAAAATTTGTTCAAATCCGTTTACTGGTAAAAACCCTTTTTATAAGCTCACATTTTTCTACCATTTTTCCAAAAAAAAAACGTATGGAAGCCCGCCCCCTCTTCGTTTTGACCTATTCAATACTAATTAATGGGACCAATAAAAACTCGCTCTGATTAAATTTTGGCCAAATCCGTCCACTAGTTCAACTCATTTTTGAGCCTAGAAATTTTAGAATTAAGATTCAATTATTTAATTAAAAAAAAAAACAAGAAATTTTGAAAATCATGTTTAAATATTATTGTCAAGAAATTTACCAGTATCGGTAAAAATATTATTTGATTTTGTATTTATGGATCATGTTCCGAAAATACTCCATACAAATATATCATATAGACTGAATGAGTTAGATTTTTTAGATCTTTAATCAAATTTTTCACAGAAATCAACGAAGACCTACATATATAGATAGATACATATATAGATTCCTAGTACCTAGTAGCTATACCTGTGATAATACTCTTTTATATATACGAAAATCTTTATAAATTAATTTGAAATTAATAAATATAAACACAGGTAGCTCTTATCTGTCATTATGGTTTAATTAATGATCCTTATACATATTATTGAACATATATAATATATTATACATTATATGAACTCGCGCATAGATTATTATATAGCTTGAGCTAATTTCAAAAGAGGCGTAATACTTTTCCATCTGTGCTTTTATAACCGTTAACCAACTTAAATTGTATATTTTATTTAAGAAAAAATTAATAATAATATATAATCTACTCCACACTGCCTGATATATATTTAACTTACCTACTGAAGAAAGAATATGTTTTAAATTATTACGTTTATCTGCAATATTTATTATAATTCTCTGAATACCTTACTTAATTTTCCTGTGTGTGTGCTGTGTGTAGATCTCAGTGCACTTTTTGTATGTTTCCATTTATCAAATGTTTTATAAGTTAAAATATATTTTATTTTATGCACTTTACACAGCTGGCCTTTCTTTTAAAACAAATAATAAATATTGTGCGAACCACTATGAATGTAATGTGTACTTATACTTACTTACCACAAGGTACAATACAAGCTATAAAATCACATTAATAAAATAAAAAATATTAATAATTTTAACAATAATTTATAAATAATAATCTCTCCGAAAGATTGGTATATATTGATGTGCATTTATTAAAATATAAATCATAATTCTTCAATTTAATATTCTGCGACCACAGCCACCGCATATCACTGAATACCCAATGCCCATATAATATTGTTATGTTCGCAGATCATGTCACATGGCTATTAAACATTCTAATAAAAGAAGTTTAATTACAGATTAATTTCATGTTAAAATTTTCAATATAATTTATGCTCGCAGTGTTATGTGGCAGAGACTATTGCTACTTATTCGATTTATTGGAAGTTCTTGTGAAGCAAAAAAACGATTATGATAATTGTGGGTTTGTGGTGCTGCGGCTGCTGTTTTTTTTTCTTACACATAATTGCTACCGAGTAAAATATAATTTAAATAATAATTCAAATGAATATAGCTATGGTACATATTGTGAACAAATAATAAATCAATTTATATTATTTTTTTTGCATATTATTGGAATAATAAATTCGTGATTAACGGTGTGCTGCTATCGACTTATCATCTTTCTTGTATATATATGTATATAGTACTTTTATAATAATGTATATAATTTTTACCGAGTCACCTATATATAATACGGTGGCTTTTTTTTCACTTAAAAGAAAATTAGGGGAATCCCGGGAAATAAATTCTTTTGGAATAAGAAAAAAAAATGTCAAATAAAGACCACGTACTTTAAAAATTACAAATATAATTCGACATATGTATATATTTGTTTTTAATAATATAAAATTACATATACAGCCTACAAGATACAACGAAAAATACATTTTCGTCAGTTATAGTTCTAATTTCTGAAAACTACTTTTTTGTGTGAAGGTCCGTGTAACGCATGTTAACCATCTCTGATCAATTGACAATTGTCCATCTCTCAAAAAAGGGTTTTGTAGAGGCGTTCTAAAAGAAATACCCACTTTACAAAATACTCTTTACACTTCATCATCATCATCGTGTCCTTTACTCCAAAGCGTGGGAGCATAGGGACCATTATACCCTTTTTTTCTATCTGATACCATGGTTTTCATTGACGACTATATCTTTGACTATATCAAAGGTGGAGTGTTGTC
>JANSTW010069364.1:0-10447 GCA_027564275.1 Diadocidia ferruginosa | reverse complement strand
ATCTTTTCCAAAACCTAATAAGGACGAAAATGAAAATAATACCCTAAATAAATTTTCTTTGTTTTTTTGGTTGTTATAATTGAAAAGACACTTAAGTGTTATTGTGAAAATTTATTTCAATACATTTCTTTGTTTAGTTAGTTAGTTGTTTTCTTGATAGTTTTCCCCTTTTTTCAAGCTCTCAATCAAATTTTATTTAGAAAATTATTGTGAAATTGGCGGCAGGCAAGCATCAGAGTTAAAAAATTCAAATATTTTTGTTAATTATAGTATGAAATAAAAAAATAAGTTGCTTTTAATGATATAATTTTGAACCATTTTTTAATTAAACGGATTATAGAAATATGTGAAACCTTATAAGATGCATATAGCAGAGGTGGTGGCAGATTGAAAAATCGCTGCTGCTGCTTGCAATTTAACCTTAAGATTGTTGCAAAATCCGTTTTTTTTTTGGAGAATAAATTTCAGCATTTTTTGTATATTCAAAACAAGAAAAAAGAGGGAGACAATAATGTTTTACATATAGTATTTGTGACCCTCTGGCCTCTACAAACAAAAAATCAAAACAGAGCTGGCAGCAGATTGAAGAAAGTTGTAGCTGCTTAGAAACTTTTTATACTTTGGGAATCTTTAGATCATTGCGAAAGTATTTTCAAAAGATGACGAGTGATCTTCCCTTTAAAATAAGCATAACCATTGGTTTTCAATGAAAACTTATTAAAATGATCTACTAACACGATTAATCGATTATTTTAAAAGTATATTGAAAAGATGCGTACTATTTATCCGCTTAAAAGTAGCCTATGCGTAAGTCGGTATGACAACGGGAACATTTTTTCAATTCACTAAAATTATTGTTTTCATTGAAAACTTCTCTAAATAACGTTTCACGATCCATTGTCCATTTCGAAATTATTTATTTATTTAATATTTAAATATGTGCATAATTTTTTCGCTTATAATAAGCCCACGCACAAGCCGCTACGACAACGGGAAGATTTTTAAATTAACTGCCTCGGACAATTTTTAAATTTCAAAAAAACTTGTTTCGGTTAGACTTTCTGCTACCTTCTGCTTCCCTGTTACTTTTAGTAAAAATTGCTATTAAAAATCTAAAAACATTAGTATGGTTTCTCTAAAAAAAAATTGGAAGCTTCGCCACATCAATCTTAAATTAAAACTAAACAAGCGAGCTTAGATAAAGCTTAAGAGGCCAACCTCCTCGCAAAATTTTGTTGCTGCAAAAACTCTAAAAACATTTGTATGGTTTATTTGAAAAAAAAAATTGCGAGGAGCTTCGCCGTATCAAGCTCTTGAATTAAAGGTACAAAATTATCCTGAGAAAAGCAAAGCTCCGCGTAAAGAAAATTTTGGGAAGACATACAAATGTTTTTCGAATTTTTGCTTGCAATTTTTTGCTTTTATTTACTAAAAGTACTAGGCAAGCAAAAGGCAGCAGGAGATCTAACCAAAATCAGTTTTTTTTTTAATTTAAAAAAGTTCCCGTTGTCGTAGCGGCTCGTGTGTATGCTTATTTTAAGCAGAATTATACGCATCTTTTAAAAATAATCGGGTGATCGTTAAAGATCTTTTTGAGAAGTTTTCAATGAAAATTATAGTTGCAAAGAGTTTAAAAATGTTCAAATTGTCGTAAAGACACGTGCGTAAAAATGGTGCGCATTTTCTAAAGATTCTTTTGAAATGATCAAGTAATAATAAAAGATAATTTTGAGTGGGTATGCTTATTAATTAATGAAGAAAACAGAGAGCCTCTTATAAACATACTTGCACATTTATGGAGTGATTGTGAAATAACAGATTGAGAAGTTTTCAATAAAAACTATATTAGTTGTAGGGAAAAGTATTAACCTATTTTGTGTAGTATTCTTGATACAATTTTGTTTGCTCATTCCTTGATCTAAAGATCAAATAAACAAACATTTTTTAGTTTATTTTAAATCTAATAAATCACTTCTGCGGTAAATCTATGGCCATTTTGGACATTTTCTATCTGATACCATGGGTTTCATAGACGGCAATATCAAAGATGGAGTTTTGTCAGCAAGTAGCTGTAGAAGTGTTATTAAAGAATAATTTAAATTTTTAAATTATTATCGTGTATAAATAATATTTTTGAGAATCTAAGCAGGTCTAAATTGGCCAATGTAAAATATATATAAAAACAAAATTTGCTGCCAACAGGCTTTGCAACCTGCTGCTTGCTGTTTAGAAAGTTTTTATAGCTGCTGCTAACCTGCTGTGCTGCTGTCACCTCTGGCATATAGTTCCTATTTTGTCTTACAGTTTGATTTCTTTTAGCTGATTAAGTTAAATTTAGTATAAAACTAGAAATTAAAAGTGCATTCTTGAGCTCTGAATGAATCATCATCATCGTGTCCTTTACTCCAAAGTGAGGGAGCATAGGGACCATTTTACCCTTTTTTCTATATGATACCATGGTTTTCATTGGTTTCAAAGGTGGAGTGTTGTCAGCAACTCGCACTAGCCATATTTTTTGGTGATCAGTGGAGCGAGTTTTAACACTATATAACCCTATCAGTTGTTTGTAAACCAAATGTAGAAATTGTTGTGGATAAAGACTAACAATAATTGAATAATATCTAAATATCTAATAAACGTTATTTAATTGTTTTTTAAATTTAAGTAATTGCAAAATTTCTATGACGGACAAATTCCATAGAGCTTAATATACTCAAATGCGTACATAATATATTTGAGAGCATATAACAAACGCCGAGATTTTAGCAATTGTTTTTTTAAGTTTGACAATCTATGCTCCGAGGTTTGCTATACTCTGACGTGAACGCACTCCTAATATAACTATGTGCACAGTGCACGTAGGCAGAGAGTGAGCTTAATCGATGGCAGCACCCGTTGTGGTAACTTTATAATTCTTGGCTCAAAATAAAAACAAACAGAAACAAGTATAAAAGCTGTCAAAATAATATTCATTATTATTAAAATTTTCCTGTTGAATGCGAAAAATATATTTTAATATTATATTATAGTGAACTTTTTTTAATTGTTTTACATTAGAAAGCTCTCGAGCCAGTTATGACATTTTTTGAATATATTTGGCGCTACTTGTTTAGTCGCACATAGTGCATATATAATAAGCTATATTACTTACAGGTTTCCAATAATAAAATAATAAGTAAATTGATTTAAATTACGAAAAATTAAAATGCATTAGGCTGTAAAATACGAAGAAAAAACAATCAACATTTTAATTTAATAAATGAATATTGGCTGTATAAGTCCTTTTGATCTCTTAAAATATATATTATATAATTAAAATATAGACAAACGTATATAGAATATATTCTAGAGTTGAAATAAAATACAATTGAAATTTTTTCTTCTCTTCTTCCACGAATTTAAAATGATGAAAAATCCAGAAAACTTTAAAAGGAAAAAGCTTTTTTTTGTTAACATAATGTTCATTCATAAATTAAAATCCCTTCTTAAAAATCCATCCACCTACACACAAGAAACATGTTTTTTTTCGTGTAAGTAAGTATATATTATATATTGTATAAAATTTATGCTTTTTTTTCATTCTTTATTCATTTTACATTATTTATCCCCTCAAAATAAATATTGTAAATATATTAACAGAACAGAAGAATATTTTACAGTGAAAAAAGTCTGTCTATAAAGATACACAACAATAATAATAAAAAAAGAAAATGTATAAAAATTTACAAATAAGCGAGAAAAAAGTTTTTCCTTTCTTCTATATACGTTGCAAAGGCTTTTCCTTATAAAACAAAATTTTGTGCCCTTTTTGCTGTTTTTTTTATATTGTGTTCTGCTGATTAAAATCTTATATTGATATACTTTAAAAGCTATATATAAGCAATTTCTCCCTATAACTATATGTATAAGCTACAATGTTGTAAATTTTATTTGTTATGGTGCTAGACATTTCGTCAACATTAGATGATATTATAGACCCTCGCTCTCTGTCTCATTTTTCTGAAAACACTTTTAAATATTTTATTTATTTCTCAATGATAAATAAAATGTATTTCATTGCTAAAAAAAATATCTTCACTTTTCCTTATACTTAATATCCATCCGCCACCTAAATATCCAATATTTTCAATAAACCACCCACATTGCACCCAGTGATTGTGTTATTTTAACGTCTCCCGAACCCAAGTATTTTATTAAATGTATATCGCGCATATATTTGACCTCAAACGTATAATAGTTTAACCGAAGAATAAGAAATATAAATAAATAAATCGTTTTTATAAATAGAAGATCACTTCCAAAAGTGGGCAAAAAAACGTAATTTTCATCCCTTACTAAAAATGTGTAGATATTGTTTTTCATTTTTTAGTGCAATTTTGAGTAAAATAATTGAAGTTTATAGAAGTATGATTTTGTTAGTATTTTATTGGAAATAAAAAAAATAAAAAAATTTATTAGTTTACATATTGGGTTGGAGACGTCCATATATTACGACACAGTCACACCCAAAGCACAGAATAATTATAGATAATTCAGAATGGAGAATTAGTGTAAAAACACCATAACTTGAAACAATTTGAATTATCGTTCTTTTTACGCCACTTGTGTTAATTGAACAAACTATTCACATATGTAATGTAGTGCCGGCTTGAGCGTAAAATTTTATTGCGAAAATCTGTCAAAATAAGAGAGCGAAAAATGATAAAATTTAAACAAAGGTATTTGAGCGGGAAAATTTTACACTACCGAAAAAAGATTTTAGTGGTGCCAAATAGAAATATATCTGATCCAGTCGCTGCACAAAAATCGGTTTCACGTAATTCCCATAAGAGCAGTGTGTAGCGACTGGTCGCGGCGACAGGCGACCTGTCGCGGTCGCTTCATGAAAATTCCAGCTTAACAACACGCAATTTCGTAAAAAAACCCCTAAAATTTAAAAAGTGCGCGCCATATTATTTAAATTTTATCGTCACCTCAATTTGCCCTGCCAGACTTTTATTTCTTGGCGTGCTAGTATTGTATGAAAACATATATAACGCTAAACTTCCTATCTATATTAATTCTAAAGTTTTGCGGTTCTACTACTTAGTTATATGTAAAAGTACTAGAATTTACTAGAGTCGCGTCAATACGCAATTTCGTGAAAATAATAGAGAAAAAACAGCCCCAGAATTTTGTACAGAAAACAACAATTGAGTTGAATTATATGAAAATAAGCCCCAACTAGCTATAGTACCTTTTTTACTATGAAAATGATTTATTGACGCGACTCCTTCTTCTAGTACTTCTAGTTATATGTAGTCTTAAATTTGTAATAAATCGGTTATATACTTTTCTATTATAATTATAGAAAGACCGATATGAATTAAACACGTCCCTTAAAACTAAAATTGAAGCCCTTATCACCCTTGTGACAACCCATATAAATATTTAATATCGATATTTTCTATACAAACATTAAGCTCCACGCATTTTAAAAGGAGATAAGTGCAGCGGCGTATTTCCATATAGGCCACTTAGGCAAATGCCTAAGGCCTCCGACTCAAGGGGGCCTCCAAATTATAAAATTATATACAATAATTTTAATTTTTAATACATTTTTTAGTTATTTGTTATAATATATCTACACAAATTCAAGACATAATAGAGGCCCCCAAATATTTAAAATTTCGTGTTTTACGATATTTGATTTCAAAAAAATTCAGCAGCCTAATGTCACTTTCAGACGGCTAATTTATTTATTGATTTACAGTACCAGCTAAATTTTCTGCAGGAAAAAAACAAATTAAGTTAAAAAAAAATATTTATCCGACAATTTAAATATATATTCACTTATATTTATATTGTTAATAAGAATTAATTCAACTATTTAGCACTTTGCACAAAAATAAACGCAATTGTAATTAAACAAAATTTAATTTATTATTTGTTGACATTGTTTTCAGCATGCATCTGTCAAAATATATCCGGCAGAAAAGTTGAACAAAATTCAACTTTTTCCGCTCGTCCGAAAATTCCACAGCTGAACGCGTTCTGATTGGTTGATTATGACATTAGGTTGCTGAAAAAATTCTTCAGCTAGGACTCTAAATCTAGTCTAAATCTAGCTTAAGATATTTTACCCTTTTTAGTACTTATGTACTAAATCTAGTACTTATGTACTAAATCTAGTACTTTTTTTACATTTGAGCTGGCATCACTGCTGAAAAATGAAAATCAAAACAAAAATAAGCGGCAAGCGCCATAGTATCTTTATTTATTCTTGGATATTTCTATATCGAGAAATTTGGTGCAAATGACAGAATATTTATAAGAATATTATTCAATATCCAATGAAAATGCCTAAAAGAAGTAAATCTACTGTTAGTTTAGCACATCAACAATTTGCTGCTAAAAACCCACGATTTTTGGATCAAGTTAATGCTTTATCTACAATGGATCCTCCAGAAGTAGAATCCAATGCTGAATTTCGCTTAGAACAAGCTGAAATTTCATCAAATTATGAAAGTGACGAAGATAAACTTAATGTTGACCAATCTAAAAGTTACTACGTTAGCTTTGATAAATTTAAAAGTGAAGTGCTTCCAACAACAGAATTTGATGATCACCAAACTTCTGACCGAACAACTGATGTTGGCGATCCATCTGGCATTATCCAATGTTTTCAATTGGATGCAGAATTTTACAAAAATCAATGTGAGTTTTTCATTTTATATTTTTTGAAACCAAATTTGATTTTGAAATTTTTATACAGCCGAGATAAAAAAGGCTTCGTCGCATCAAGCTTGTGAAAAATGTAAGATTGCTTTTGCGGAGATTCGAGCACAATCCCATATATCGCTAATTCGGAATTAAAGTAGAAGTTTTTTCAAAATATGTATTCGAATAATAAAAAAAAATCTTAATTTCAATTAAATTTTATTAATTTCAAACTCAAATCATATAAATCGCTGGTTAATTTTTACCAGCATCCTCTTTCAATGTAACAGTACGATTAAAGACCAATTTATCTTTTGTTGTATCAGGATCGACCGAGAAGAAGCCGATTCGTTCAAATTGAAATTTATCATAGACTTTACAGTTCTTTAGCGATGCATCGACATACGAGCGTAGTATTTGTAACGAATCTAAATTACAATCACTTAAAAATCCGCCGGGTACTTCGTTAACATCTTCGGGATTTTTATGTTTGAAAAGAGATTCGTATAGGCGAACTTCGATCTCGACCGGATTCGAAACCCATTGTACAAAAGCTTTTGGCTTAGTGGCGGTATCGGTACTTTCACATGTGCAAATTAGTTCGCAAACATCGCCTTTGTCATTTTTAACAACTTCGTTGACTTTAATGACAAAACCAGCATGACGAAGACCCACTGTTTGATCGGGTGCCAAACGTCGATATCCCTTTTCTGGTATTTCTTTAAAGTCAGTTCTTTCGATATAGATGATCTTGTCAAAAGAAATCTGATGGCTTCCCTTTTCTGGATTACTTGGGAAATCAGGAATATTTAACACTTCTGGTTGAGCATACGGAAAATTTGTTATAGTTATTTTAAGAGGTTCAAGAACGGCCAGTATACGTGGTGCAGATACATTTAAATAATCTCGAACGGAAGCTTCCAACATAGCTGGATCAATGGTACCTTGAGCACCGGTAACACCCATTTGCGCACAAAAATTATTGATTGCTTCCGCTGGAAATCCACGACGTCTTAACGCTGTCAACGTGTACAATCTTGGATCGTCCCAATCTTCGACAATTCGCTCTGTTATGAGTTTTGCAATTTTTCGCTTAGACACAACCGTATAGTTCATATTTAAGCGTCCGTATTCCCATTGAACGGGACAATAAATGTCCAATGCATTACACAGCCAGTAGTAGGATGATCGGCGTGATTGAAACTCTTTTGTGCACAAAGAATGAGTGATATTTTCAATACTATCGCACAGACAATGTGTATAATCATAAGTGGGATAGATGCACCAGGCATCTTTGGTACGATGATGTGCAATGAATTTGATCCTGAAAAAAATAACGTTTTAATTAACATTTAATTGAGACTATTAAACATTTTTACCGATAGGCCACAGGATCAACTTTTCCCTCTTCCAATGTTACTTTCATTCGAAGCGTTGCTTTGCCCTCGTCGATTTTACCATTTTTCATATCTTCGAACAGTTGAAGATTCTCTTCAATGGGGCGTTCGCGCCACGGTGACGGTGGTGGATTAAATCCTTTCATATCATCGGCTGTTTGATGACAAACGTAGGCCAATCCTTTTCTTATCAATACCACAGCCCAGTCGTATAACTGCTGGAAGTTATCAGAAGAATGGGTAATTTTATCCGGCTTATAGCCCAACCATTCAACCATATCTTTGATGCCAACAAAGAATTTCTCTTCTTCTTTTTCCGGATTTGTGTCATCGTAACGCAAATAGCAAGTACCATTGTGAGCGGCAGCATAACCAAAATTAATATTAATGGCTTTAGCGTGGCCTATGTGAAGAATGCCATTGGGTTCGGGTGGAAATCGAGTACAAACTCGACCGCCAGTTGCCTGAAGATGTTCGCGTAGTAAACGTTCGGTATTATCGGTAACAACGTAACCATCAGTTTTATAATTTTCTCCCGGTTTATGGAAATGAACTTTAGTTTTCATTAATTCGGCAATTGATGTTGCTCCATCTTTTGCATCCAATTCAGTCGTTGTAGCAACAGCACCGTCTGATTTATTCGCTTTTGGAGCAGCTTCTTTCTTTTCTTTTGGCTTCTTCTCGACTTTCGGTGGTGGAGCCAAATCGGCTGCAGTTTTTTCACCCAACAAATCAAAAATCTGCACTTCAACTTCACTTTTTACATGCTTTCCATCGGCCCACGGAAGTTGTGCTCTTATGTCTTGCATAATTTTACCAACATTGAACCGATACCGCTGCTGTACAATTGCCTCCTTATTTTTCTGAATCAAAGCGCCCACAGCTCGATCAATTTCATCTGGCGTTACTACAATACCAACGCCACAAACTTCGTCCAATTCGTCCGTTTTTATGGCCTCCTTATTATGGCCATGAGTAAGAAAATATTCTAAGGCAACATCAATCCGTAGAGTAGTGTCTAATTTTTTGCTTACAATATAGTCCACTAGAATCGGCAAACTTTCGATTATTTGTGGCTTAATTTTCGATGCCATATGATACAGCAACATTCCGATTCCATTGGATAAATCTTTGCCGCGACATTCGGCTAGTGCGGCGGTTAGATGTTTTGTAACATTTGCATTTTTTAGGGTTTCTTGAGCCTTTTGTTCGCTCATACCAAGAGCAATAAATTGCGGTATTAACTCTTCCGCAACCGAAGTCATGTTTATAAATTAGTGCAAAACAATTAACCTAGAGAACTTTTCCGAAAAATTTAATTGAATAATACAAATTTCAATCTTATGAAAGAAATTAAAAATTTTACATCATCCTATCGTCTAATAGTTACCTTTCACTCCATGAAACGTGTGCACATCACCAGAAAAAATTATAATTTTATAAAAAAAGAAGACACCTAAACAGATGAGATATTTCTCGGAAAATGTGCGGTGTTGCAATATTTTTTGGTTCCCAGCTGGCAAACAGCTGGAGAAACGCGCGTTTGTGCAACAAATTCATCAACAGGTGTCAGTAGTGGCACGCCTCAAAGCAAATAAAATATTTCTTTTTCGAATTCGAAAAAATGTAATGAAAAATCGTTAAACAGTTGCGGAAGTGTAATAAAATTTAAAATATTTATTTACCTTTTCTAAGTCTAATCGCACACTAACTGTTAGGGCTGAGACTCTCTCCTCGGAGGGTTCATAATTTCGCTCAAAATGAAATTTTTTTATTTTCTGTCTTATCAAACTGCTTTAGGGTAATTTTGTATTGCTGAATTCGAAAATGGCAACAGTTTTTATTTTTACTGATTATGATGGAATTTATAAAAAAATTAAGTCTCAGCCTATACACCAGCATAACTGGGATGCTGCTTTTACTATCTTTTAACTAGCGAGCCTTTATGGTAGTGTATAGTTTGTACCTAAAACATCGACACAGTTGTATAGGCTCGCTATTTTAACATTTCAAAACTAATACAAACTAACATTTTCTCTATATTAGTTATTATTATTATTAGTCTTTAAACTAGAGACCCCAAGTAAAATTCCAAAGTATAGGGGGACTTAAAAAAATCCACACCAAAATTAACCAAAACCCGTAAAACTCTCTGCTGGAGACTCTAAATTTAATCCCAAAGTAAAGGATAAATCAAGAGGTTGTGGGTTCGATGCTCGGTAGGGCCAAAACATTTCCACATCTGGGTTATCACGTGCAGGTGTTTATTAAAACACGATTGCAGTGGCCCGGAAGTCACTTAAAGCCGTTGTCCGCCTATATGATACCAACTGATAGGGTTCCTCATATAG
>JANSTW010069353.1:0-10450 GCA_027564275.1 Diadocidia ferruginosa | reverse complement strand
TGTTTAATATTTGGTAGTAAATTAGGGGGGTTTGTTGTTGGGGTGGGTGCGCCAGAAATGGCATAGTTATACTACTCAAAAGTGTATTTTTTTTTACTAAATACTGATTATTCTTACTTTGGACTATATATTGCAATTAAAGAAGGTAAACGGTGATACGGAATCGCTAAGCAAAAAGAGCTCTTTAAAAAGCATTCCATCAGCTATAAATCAAGTCGAAACTTTGATGAATATTTTGTTCAAATTAAAATTAACTTTAAAGCTTAGGCTTTTTGAATAAAATTCGTTTTATTCTTTTACTATCACATATAATTGATGCTTGATTTAAAAATAAATTCAAATTTGCTTAATGGTCTTTGACTTTTATCTTGGTTATTATTTTATTGTTTAACTGAAATCGTTTTAGCTTTCGGTTTTTTTTGTCTCGCTATAAATAAATAAGTATTATTTTAATTACAGTTCTCTCTCTTTTTATATAGGGGCTCAGCAAACAAAAAACGTCAATTAAATTCAGTATAAATCCAACTTCAACACAAGCAAGTTCATTTCAAATTTAAACTTTTAAATCAACACAACTTACTCAATCTTCACCAAATCATTTTAAGCAACTAGGTCTATTCAATTTTGATCAACTCTCAGACTATTTTCACGAAATCTTTGTTCTACAACTCTCAAACACTGGTCTATCACTTCAATCTTCGGTCTACAATCTTTAAAAGAAATTTATCAAAATTTTTTTATTAAATTTTACCAAATAAAAATTTGATTAAAATAATGTTCTTAAAAACAAAAATGAGTTCTTTTTATCAAGAATTGTTACCTGTAATGAAAAATGGGTACTTTATGATAATCGTAAAAGATCTGGTTAGATAAAAATGAGTTACCAAAACAAAGCTTACACCCAAAGAAAACATTAGTTACAGTATGGTGGTGTAGTGAAGGTGTAATTCATTTCAACTTTCTGAAACAAGGCGAAACAATTACAGCTAATACCTACTGCTCTGAAATTGATAAAATGCATGAAAAACTTTGTCAAAAAATGCCGGCTTTAGTGAATAGAAAAGGACCAATATTGCTACACGCATGCGTCCTAATTTTGGGCGCTAATTTAAATTTGCTTTTTAGCTAAAATATTTTAAAATTAAAATTAAATTTTTTTGATTTATTTTCAAAAATATTTTTATTTTATAGGTAATTTTGTTATTGTATTATAATTTATTAATGTTTATTTCCATGATGTATAAGTTTCCATGAATTCATCAAACTGTAATATACTTTTTTCGCAAATTCATATGATTTTTGAGTCAATTTAATCATTACATTAAATTTTTTTTTTGGTATTATATTAAGTAATTTTTTAAATGAAATTTTTGTTTGTGTTTTTTATTGTTGAAAATAACTTAAAAAAATTTTTAGTACTTATGTTAATATGTACAATAAAAGAATAAAATTATTCTTTGAGATTTTTTTATCCAATTAGAGAAAACAAACAAACAGTTCTAATTATTGCATTTTAAAGCTATTAAATTTACAAAAATTGTATTTGCTTTTACTAATTTTGCAAAAAAAAGCCTTTTTTAATTTTATAAATAAGCAATACTTATCTACTATACGTTTGAAAACCATTATAATTTTAATTATTCTTAAGTTTAAAACATTAATGCTTATTTTTAAAGAGAAAGATCATGGTTTGGGTTGAAAAATGCGTTATTGCAGAGCTTGGTGATCCTATTGATGCTCTGGCTACTAACAAAGATCGATCATTAATGGCAGCTGCTGGAAGAAGCGGTAAATATTGCCTAGATTTATTAGTTTTTTTTGGACAAAATTAATTTATTTTTGGTTTCTTGTATCTTAATTTATTAACTAAAAAATTAAACATTTTAAAATCTTTCTAGGTTTGAGAATTTATTCTGTTGGTTCTACTAAGTTTGAAATGAAAATACAACTTCGAAAGGCTAGAAAAATGAGTATGCATTTTTCTTTAGGCCTTGCATGGAGTTCTTTAAAAGGTTCGTTAATTTCTTGTTTATAAGTTATGGAAAAAAGTTTGAATAAATTTTGTATGATAGTTTTGCTTTTTAGAAAACTTAATTGCTTCATCCTTGCTTAATGGGGCTGTCTTGATTTGGGACTTAAACAATCAATCTGGTTTGTTTTTAATTTTTACAATTAGGTTAAAACATAAATTTGGTATTAGCTTTTTAATATATGTATTTAGCTTATCCGGATTGTCAATATAAAGCCCATAAACAAGCAGCTACAAAAGTTTGCTTTAGTGAATTCAATGAAAACCTTTTAATTAGCGGCTCTAAAGAGGGTACAGTTTTACTGTACGATATACGTGCAGCAGATCCGTCACTTACATTTTCGTAATATTAAATTGTTTTATTGCAGTAAAAAATATAGTAATGTTAGAGTGGGCAAGAATTTTTTAGGGTTTTCACATGAACAGCTAATAAATTTGTAATTGGAATAAGCTTACATAATTTAATTGTATTATTCTGATGTCTAGCTTGACTTTAATATAATTCAGAAATAAAGAAATTCCTATCCGTGATCTGCAATTTTGTCTTGAATCAAAGATGCAGGATGTTTTTGTTACTGCTGATGATAGCGGTTCTGTTCGGTTTTGGGATATCAAGCGTCCTGATCGTGCTTTTAAAGAGTTTATTGCACATACAGGTTATGTAAGTAGTCTTGCATTAAATCCTCAACTTCAATCTAAAAATCTTATTGCAACAGCTGGTCGTGATAAATTTATTCGGGTTTGTTATGAAAAACTAATTGAATTAAAACCATGTGTTGTTTATTGCGTTAATTTAATTTTGTTTTGATTAATATTTTTTGATTGAACCTTTTTGCTAATTTTATTTGTTTCTGGCGAAAAAAATATTGCTTTATTTAACAAATTTATTAGCATATTGTAGACGTTTTTAAAAAGGAAAAGCTTTAAACTTTTGTGTAAAAGCGTTAATATTAATATTGTATTTTTTTATTAGTTTTAAAATATCCTTTTATAGGTATGGGATTGGTCAAAACAAAATCCAGAACGTTTGTATACTGTGGAAACAATGGCTCCACTTACTCGCGCATCTTGGTGTCCAGACAATGCGTGGCATTTAGCATCATGCTCTACGGCAAATGATAATAATATTCATGTTTGGGACATTCGTCGTCCTTATTTGCCTTATGCATCTTTTTGTTCACATACTGATTATGTTACAGGTTTAATAACAAATTTAAAAGCTGTACTAAACGATAATATTTAGTTTTGAGTATAATTTAAAAAAATTTTAATTAATCATTTAAAATGTTGGATTTTCTTAGATATGTGTTGGCCAAGATATGGTATTGGTGATCGATTTGTATCTGCCGGTAAAGATGGACGACTTGTTTTACATTTTATGGATCAAGCAATTCATCCACTTAGTTATGCTAATTCAGTGGCACTTGCTTCTTCTCCTTCTTTTGACGGAATTGTTGTAGCGTGTGAGTTTTTTTTAATAAAACGAATCTTAAATGATGCATTTTTGTTTATTAATAATACAATCTTATTTTGAGTATTAGATTTTGAGTAAATACTATTGTGATTATTTGTTATCTATAATTAAATTTTTTAGTACCCGAACGGAAAAAATCGACAAGTTGTAGCAATTCAGATATGTTTGATCCATTTCGTCGAAATGTACCATCTACAATTTATTGCGCTACTCCCCTGGATACATTAGGGGGTTTGTTGCATTCAAAGAAAATTAGTTTTTTGGCAAAGAAGTAAGATATTTTAAAATTATTTCTAACTTTGTTTAAAATGTGTTTTTTTGTTTTATTATTATTCTTAAATTTTACGTTATTTTTTAAAATTTAGCTATAAATTGGTTGGCGCATCTGTGGAAAAATTATGCGCTTTGAATGCAGAAGTTGTGGAAAGTTGTGGTGGTAGTGGATGCGAACAACTTGCATTTTCTTGGCGAACAATTGCATTGCTCTGTGTGGGAACAGAATTGACCTCCGGAAACACAAATAATGGACGTTCTTCACAACTTTTATTTTCATCTAATAATTATTTTAAACGCACACCATCTCAAATTTTTTTGGGGACAATTAATGGTTTAGTTTTTAATACTTGCTTAGACCATTCTTAATTTTTTATATATATTTTTTTTTTAAGTTTATACTTTATAGGGAAATTTATTTATTAATTATTTTGTTCTAAAATAATTTTAACTTTAGTATTTAGTACTTATTATTATTTAATGGAATTGGAAAACTATTTTTTAGAGACTAAAAGAGAAACGGAAATTAGCAACAATGGAGGAATGAGGTCGGGTGCCGGTGCAATCTCTGGTTCTGGAGCATTAGTTAATAGCACCCCAGGACGAAGTAATTCGGCAAACGATATCATTGATGGAGTAGAAAGCGACAATGATAGCAATAATGATGATAGCTCTAGTTTGGAAACTGGAGCAACTACTAAAGAAAATTCACGATTATCTCGTACAGGAAGGCGACGACGAATTGCTGCAACCACTTTAATATCTGGCTCATTATCACAGGTTATGCAGAATACTATTAATACTGACTTTTTTTTTGGTATTGAAGAATTAAATTTGTGCGGTATGTCAAACGAATCACAGAAAATGAAAAATTTGCGCAACAATACTCCTGTTGTTTCTGGCAGTAGACAGTATGCTTTTTATTGTTCTTGTTTAAATTTCTTAAATTATTTTTAGTTTTTTGATTGCATAAATAATAAATTTAACATAAATATTGTTTAGAAGCTATAGTAAAAATTTATTAATAATTATTATTTAAGGTCTCTTTTCAATTATTCCTCGGATATCTCAAAAATTAAGGATGAAGCATTTGATTTTCGTAGTTTTCGTCATTATCAACATCAAGTTAGCAACGGAATGGTTTTGCAACAATCTAATCAACCAAGTACAACATTGAAACATCAACGTACTCATAATAACGCGCTACGGACTGCAATTGCCTTAACATCGTCTTCTTCAATAGATATGGACAGGGGCGATACTAGTCATTTTTTGCATCATCATACAAACTGTCAGCTAGATAACGATGTGATTGATGATGAAAGTGGGCTTGATGGCGCTGAATTTTTTAGTGGCACATGTGTCAATGGAATTTGTGGCGATTTAGATGTTACTGGCGAAGTAGGTGATGTAGTAGATTTAATTGATGATTGTATTGTAGATACGGAAGATCAAATTTCACAAACTTGCTCAACAAGTGTAACAAGTAGTGTTAGTGGAGGTATAATTTATTTTTTAACTGGAAATAAGCTCTGATAGGAAATTGGTTCTGTATTTAAACTTTTATTTAAAGAAATGGAATTACGCAATCTTAATAATAATATTGGATCAAGGCTATTGGGTGGGAATATTTTTTGGGATTCGTTGCCGAGGATTAAGTCAATTTTGGAATACTTTTCAATCTTGGTTAGTTTTATTGTTTTAGCTTAAAATTAATTTATTTGCTTCTCTTAATTCGACTATTTATTTTAGGGAGATGTTCAGACTTGTGCCGCATTTTGTTTAGTTCTTGGAGAAAAATTAATTGATTTAAAGTTGGTAAAAGCAGCTCAAGTTGAACTTTGGTTTTTGGGGTATTTAGGTATTGATATTAAATCTTTATTTGAACTAAATTTTTCATATATGATTAAATGAAAGTATAAATTGTTTAATTAATAATTATGTTTCAGAATTGTTAGAGAGGTTAGAGTTATGGAACTCAGCAGCAGCTCTTATAAAAATGTGCTGTCGACCGAGGATTAATCAACTCAGCAATGAGGTATGGCAACAATTTTTTTAATGGAAATCTTATATTTTATACTTCATAATTTTTTAGAGTACTTTTGTGAAAATGATTTGCACTAATTGCAAATCAATTTCTTTAAAATTACCTTCACGATGTCGAGAGTGTGGGAAATCACTTAATGCACGATGCGTTATATGGTAGTTTTATTTATTTTGATTTGTAATTATATTGTTTTGCATAAAAAGTATAACATTTATGAGCTAAAAAACAACCTTCTCTGTAACTAATGTTGCAAACTTTTAATTCTTACTTTCTAGTGAGCAAATTGTACGAGGAATTTGGAGTGCTTGTTCAGAATGTGGTCACGGTGGTCATATCGAGCATATGCGCAAATGGTTTAGTGAATTTTCTTTTTGTCCATTTTTCGGTTGTGGTTGTTTGTGCGGGATATTATTTTCTAATGCTAATCGCACAAACAATGCTGTACATCAACATTCCTTTTATCCAATGACACATCTTTCGTCTAAACCGACTCCTTTCTTTAAAGTAAAATATTAAATGAAAAACTTTGGCTGCATCAATTTTCTCTATTTTTAAACAAAAAATTTTAAATAGTCCGTTGTATTTTTACGAATCTCAGATTTTTTAAACAAGTTATGTGTGTGCACATTTATGTGCTTCAGCTTCAAGGAGTCTTTCTCATATACTTCTTTTTCTACAATTTTTACTGATTTATTTTGACAGACCCGGGTTTTTATTTAATACTAAATATAAATATATAAAACTTTTATTTTTAGTTAAACTTTTTACAAATAAAATAACAAACAAAATGTCCATATTTTAAGTTATAATTAACCTATATTTTAAAGCAATCTAACAATTTAGTTATCAATGTCATATATTTTTAAAACTAATCATTGATAAAGTATATGTTTTTTTGTACTTGCGAAATAGGATGAGCAGAAAAAAAGTGGCTTGAATTATAAGCTAAAATTTTTTACATATTTATACAAACCTAACAATTCATTATTTTTTCTAGCAACCGATATAATCATATGCAAAAAAAATAAAATTTTATACCCACTCCAATGCCTCGGGTGCATATTTAATTCCCTTTTAACGATTAAAAAAATTCCAAAAGAGATTAATGGGGCCAAGTTTCCCAAAAATTCGTCAAAAGCTACAAAAGAAGTTCATAAGCGTAAAGGTCGCCATTTACTGCCATTAAAATCGCTGAATTTCCATTAACACCGCCCCATCGATCAGAATAAACAATGCGCGGAAAGTCTGAGTTTTCAAATTGTTCACTCTGTGGACAAACTATAGAACAAAGTAACTCGCCAGAATTTAGCGACCAACCTCGAGCAATTCCATCTTCTCCCACTAAATTCTCCGACTTTAAGGTAATTTTATATGTAAATTAAGCCTCATAAACTACTTGAATTCCTACAGTATATATTATAAACAGTTACAAAAACCTACCAGCAAAAATAAAGCGTTCATTATCATCAACAAAACAAGGTACTTTATGTGATCGATTTCTATGACCCATAAAGTTCAGGACGCATCGACGTGTTCTAGTATCCCAAAGTTTTATCTGAACTACTTATTATTAACAAAATTCTAGGTGATAAAAAAATTACTTTTCCGTCAAAATTGTCGGTTATAAGGTAATCAGGCTGATTTTCCATTCGATGAATAAAACATGCTGAATTTGAATCAGGAAATTCTCCAATCGTATGATTGTTCGACATGCGCAAATCTAGCAAAGAAATATTTGCATTTCGACGGCCCAAATACAAAAGATTTCCTTCCTTTAAAAAAAGTTCAAACTTTAATAGAAAATTTTCTCTTTAAAACTAAAGAATTATTCGGTAATAACATTTCTAATATATTAAAAAACCTTTGAATATTGTTGCGCAATTACATTTCGTCCGCCACTTGATACTTTGAAGCATTCATCAGTTAGTACATCAAAAATCCTAGCATATTTTTCCATTCCTGAAGAATTATGAATTCTGGTAGATTTATTAAATAAATTGGTTAAACTTTACCAATTCCAATGCGCATATGATTCGAATTGAAAGCGCAAGACCATATAGGTTCCTTTGTCCGCCATTCCGCATTATAAATAGGAGACGTCATCGATTCTTTTCCCTTAAAGCATATTGTATCTCACCTTACAACAGTATAAGTTAGTGCACAATAAAACACTAAAAAACTTCTTCCTAAGTAAGTTGATCAACAGGCTTTAAAAAGACACGACAAGAAGTCACAATACGATAATTACTTCCATAAAAGGAATTAGCTGTAGCATAGACAATACATGTTACATCGGAATCGGCTGGTGCTAAGAGCATGTCAATAAGAGTTGATTCAACAAAAATATCATTTTCTACCGGCTCAAATCGTAGCCCATAAGTATTAAGAGAGCGTTTGCCATATGAGTCAAACAATTCGTTCTGATGATAAAGTCTTGAATTCTTCCTGCATTTGCAAAAAAATTATTAATTTCTATCTTAATAGACTATAAAATATTTACTAATACTTTTTTAAAATTTATTAAATCAAAAATAATAACTAAAAACTTGATAACCCAAAATATAAAAAGGTAAAAATAATAATTTAATCACTTTAAGACTCATGGCAAAAAAACCAGTACTAATAAATCTTTTTAAAACAAAATCAAAAATTTTACTGTGATTCAACAGAATTAACGCCAATTTTATAAGAAACAATTCGTGACTGAGAGCCTTGCGTTCCAAATTCACCAACACCCCAACACCCAATTAAAGTTTTACCATCTTCCCTTATATCAAGAAATTGGCATCCTGCAAAATGCCCACCCAATGAAGAACCATCAACAACCTTTAATTATATAAATTATTGTTAAAAAAACATCTTAACTAAAAAAAATTATGCATTCATTTTCTTAAAATTGTAGTTTATAAATAACATCGTATGATATTAAAAATTATTTTAAAACTAATAAAGTAATGCAATTTTTTATGAGATTTCATACATCAAAATTGTAGCTTGGAGTCTGATAAACATGTCTTAATCTGCGTTCTTCCAAATTGCGCTTAGCTAAAGACGCAGGAAATACTGATTTGCAGCGATTTAACTCCAAATCATAAAAAACAAAAGGCAAAAAACCACACAAAGTTGATGACAATTTACTTGAAGTTGTCGCCATTGTAGATGAAGAATGAATGTTATCTTCAAATTGCCGAGCCTTTTGCTCACGTTCATGCTTTCTTTTAAGTACATCAAGATCCTTTTGAGTTGAACCAACAGGCTAAATAAAACTTCTTTATAATAAAACAAAAGTTAGTCATTATTTTATTATGTATAAAAAAAATTCAAGGCATAAATTATGTTTTTTAAATAAGTAAAAGATTATAAATAGTCAATTTATGAAGATATTTAATGCTCTAAACAATTAATTGTAAATATAAATAAAAAGTAAAAAGCTTACTTGGCCCGGTTGATTAGGCAATATTTTGTAATATTTATTTGTTGACGGATCAAATGAAAAACCAGGCAAATCAGATTCAGCACGAACCGCCATTCCTGTAGACAATGATGACAACAAAATTGCGTCTGACTGAGCAAAAGTTAATGAATCCGATACATTAGTTTGACGATAACGCCCATTTTGCTGCAAACTTTGACGCTCATCCCCCCAGTTATTGTAAAAGTTTCTTTGCCTCCGATTTTGTTGAGTTTGATGTTGACGCCGTTCAAAAACGCGATTAGACGAATGCAAACGTGTTTGACGTTGATTTTGAGTATAAGGTCGGCTGTTTCGATTTTGGCCGACAAAATTGTGACGTGTAGAATTTGGCTGAAGCTCGTCTTGTTGCATTTACGAGTTCTAAAAATTATCAATTTTCGGTTATTAAAAAGTTAATAAAAATATTTATATCACTAACTGAAAAAACTGATATTTTGTAAAATAAAAAAATAATAAATCAAATTAAATGCCACTATATTTAAAAAAATTGTCACACCAAAAAAACAAAAAAATTAAACACTAAAATCACACAGATTAATGATTTTGTTTAACAATTTGTTGACGAAAAATTTCATTTTATAAAATTTTTTGACACTTTATATAATCCGTTTTTAAAGATTTCTTCAGGCAAATCGTTTTAAGACCAAGCTGTGCTAAAAAAAGTGTATTACGAGCAGTACTTAAAAAACGTCATTAAACATAACTAAAAATCTTTAAAATGAGGGCTTACAAAACTAAATTTAAAAAAAAATAAACTTAGTGTAAATATATTAATAAATTTAAAATATTTAACACACATTTTAAAGGTTAATAAAACTTTTTTTTGTAAATTTTAGTTTTTCATATAATAAATAAATTATAAAAAAAAAGTACATTAAATATAAATTTGATTATATTTTAGAAATGTTGATACAATGAAACTTTCTGAATTTTACGTTCAAAACTTTTTAGTAACTTTTAAATCTCAAATTCATTAGAATTTTGCTGAAATTTTGGATTTTTAGACGATTTTTAATGCTTCGTTGATGATTTTGTTGAGTTTAGTTGGTTGTTTTTTTAATAAAAACTAAATTTAAGATTGATTTATTTGTACAGTTAATTTTGAGTACAATGCATAAATATATAAGAGACTAATATAAATTAGCATAATGA
>JANSTW010069342.1:0-10451 GCA_027564275.1 Diadocidia ferruginosa | reverse complement strand
AACTACAACCTTTAATTTACATTTGTTCTTCTTCAATTTGTATGTCCTTATATTAGTTAATTACATTTTCGAGTAAATACAAATATTTCTATTTAGTTTTTAATTAAAAATATAACTGGTAATTAAATTGAATATAAAAATGATTTTCTTTGTATATAAAGATAATATAATTTATTTTCTAAAGCGGATCTAACTATAGTAACATTATTTTTTTAAAAAGTTTATTATTAAATTATATATAATAGTATGACAATATTACTTTATTCAAAATTGCTTTAAAAGTAAGTCACTAATTTATTATATATTAAATAAAAATATCTTAAAGAATATAATTTGTATATTGTGTAAAAAGGCTGTTCAATATCCCACTCAAAAAATGTTATATACATCAAAACAAATAAAATGATCATTGACTTTAAAAGTTTTTTTTTTCAATATCGAAAGCTTCATATAGTTCAATGTGTATAGTAAAGTGTTATGTTCTTGCTGTAATATTATTGCTGTCCTATAATTACTTTAATTACAAATGATACTTTAAAAATTATTTTAATTAATATACTTCAATTTAATAAACTTAAACAATAATAATTATATGATCATAATAATCGACTATAATTACAGTATTTATATTCTAATTCTATAAAGATTTAAATTCGTTCATCCCACCCCATAATTATATTATGCTTATAGTATGAATGAAAAGACAAATAATTTTTATTTAAGACTCTATTCGAGTCAACTATTTGGCATTGGCAAAAATCCATAATTTAATATTTTGTGACTACCATCAGCGAGGCACTTTTGTTATTTATATAGCAACACCGCATCATAACATTACACACTTTCAAGTTTAAAATGTTCAAATAAAAATATTGTAAAATAAGATTAACAAACTTTAAAATATATGAAATAAATAAATTGTTGTGGGAGACTGGATGTGCCCAAATATGTAAAGTTGCGGTGGTATTTTAATTGTATAATATAAAATATTTAAAAGAATGTAAAGTTAGTAATATTTTGCGATTTTTTTTAGCTCTGAAGAAGGTGTTTGTAAAAGACAGAAATATAATTTAAATAAACGCTTTATTTCTGTTTCTTATGAAGCTTCTTGTGTTTAAAGTGTAAATGAACTTTACTTATTTAAAGATTAAATCTATTTTGTCTTTACCAATAATACAATGCTTTATATGTTACACAGACTCAATTATAATTGTGCATAATATTCTTTTAATCCTTATGATTAATGTTTTAGCAAAAAATTCACGTTTTTTTATAATTTAAGGAAAATAAAAAAAAATTTAGAGAAAAGATCGGTAAAATATTGTCAATATACACTCAGACTCAAGTTCTATATAGTGTAAGTTTTTCATAATTTCATCAAATCTCTCATAATTAATAAAATGGTCAAATTTTTTGAAACTTTTTTTAAATATACTGATACCAAAAGACATAAAAAAAATAAGAGCCGCTTTGTTAATAGTTTTTGCACAAAAAAGTGCTATATTTCCTATAAGTTCTTAAACTCTATACTGAGACGTTGCTATAGTAATTTTAGCAAATTTGTTTCTTAGTACAATACTTTTTAAATATTCGATAAAACAATCAAACGTATTATATTTTGACACTTTTCTTCTGAGTAACGACTCCATATTGATTTTTTTTAACTCACTGCTCGAATAAGACTATACTACTCATTTTAAACAATTTAGTTTCATTCTATTTCTATATAAAAAAAAAGTTTGCTACACCTGATGTACACAGATACTCTGCTCAAAACTATCAATGTAGCTTTTATTATGCATTTAATAGCTCAGAAAAAAATTTACTGTATATAAGAATCTGATCTCACGTCACCGCTTTAAAATTGCGTATATTTTATACACACCTTCACCACATAGACATAATATTTTATTTTGTATCTATTTTTGCTGGCATCACATGTATATATAATTCCAATTGATCATATTATATAGCAGCTCAGCCATATATATTATTATAATATGATATAATCCAGGGGTTTTCTTTAACTGACTATACTAGATAGTTGAAGTTGAATACAATACAGATCCTCTTAATATAAAGTGACGAACAATTTCCCACTAAACATTTTCATATGATCATATAATAATTTTATGGACCGCAGATCACAGATTGAGAACCTACATATAAAATGATCTAAGCAATTGCTGGTTGGAAATACAGACAATTGAGAGAGATGCGCACACACAAAGATCACTTTGAGCACCTTGTAATTTTGTCTTACCTTTGGTTTCGGCTCGTTAATTCCAATACTTAGTTTTTGAATTCAGTCTTTCTCTAGACTTCGAGTGGAACACAAGTGCTTAGTTTGTAGTGTGTAAAGTGCGGCAAGTTTTATTTAAATAAGAACCGCTGTGGCCATACAGCCATGGTGAATGGTGAGTTCACATTCAAAAATGGATTATTTTATGGCTATAAATATATTCAACAGCTATATAATATGTGTGCGCAGAGCTTTTTCTCCTTCTTTGGCATCACGGATATAAGAAAAATAACATTTAACTTAATTAAATTAATTTTTCTAAATTTTGAAATATTTTTTTTTTGTAAAATTTAACATAATAACATAAATGAAAAGCAATTTCAACAAGTGACTTAAAATTGGATATAAAAAGTGAAATTTGTAATGCAAAAAATTATTTTTGCTTGTGCAACTTATTACATAAGATTTTTTTCCAAGTTTTTCTGAAAATTTTAAAAGTTTTCCATAAAGTCCATGAAGTTTATCGCAAAATATAATAGATGTGATAAAATTTGGCAACTTTTTTGCGAAAACCTAGCTATTCTAATAAGATTTGTTAGCATGTGTTTGATATAGGCGCTCTTATACATCCGGCTCAAAAATACATTTTAATTTTCTTAATTGATTGAATTTATATATTTATAATTTTTTTTTTCATTTTTCCTTTTTGCTATTTATATAATTTATAACAATATAACAATATCCTTTGTAGAGCAGCCAGCACATACAATATTTTTTCCATTTTTGCAAATATTTTATTATTTATGTACACATTTATTTTGCAATTATTTTATTTTTATATCCAATTAGAGCAATCTTCATCAATTAACAAAACTTGTTTATAAATATTTAATTTATTTTTATTTTTTCGTTCGCTGCAAAAGAGTTGAAACAACGTTTTTCATTCGCATAATGCAACTCATATAAAATAAAATAAGAATTATAAATTTAAAAACGAAAAAAAAACACATACAACATAAAAGCAAGAAAATTTAAAATAAAGTGAAAAAAAAAACAGAAAAAAGAATTTGTTCAAAAAAATAATTAAAACAAAACAGAAAAATGTGAGATAACTAAAAAGTTTTGACTTATGTGATCACACTAAGGATTTATTTACTTTGGAGGATATTTTCGCAACAATTTAAGGATTACAAAAATAAATTCATAGAAAAGGATTATTAAATTTTTCCATATTTCCGCACAACAAAAGGATATAAATGTAGAATATGGAAAAATAAAAAAGTGAAGTGAAGAAAAACAAAAATTTAAGAATATAAAAAAAAAAATTAAAACAAAGTTTTTAAAAGGAAAAACCTTGTTTCAACTTAAGTTGTGTTTGTGCGTATATCTGTGATTTCGGGCGAAATAATGTGCAAGAAATTTTGTACAAATTCAATTTAACAAAATATGAGCATATGTAAGAAATATTATGTTATCATTTTTATTGTTACTAATACATTACTAATTTTTTTCAAATTTTAAGAATATCTAATATTTTAACACAAAAAACTAACATTAGCGTGGTATTTTATATAATTTACTAATATTCACATATAAAGTTCATCATAATTATTTAAATTGCTTTTTTTCTGGATACAGAAAAAGTGCTAAATAACAACTAAAACTATGCGGTTAAAAACCCACTTTTTTCTTTTCGAAACGAAATTTGTGCTGAAAATATATTTTTTTCAATTCTGAATATATCTATATAGCAGAATTATTGATAAATGATAAACTATAAAAAAATATTTTCTTTTAAATTATCTAAAAAACATTTTCATTAAATCGGTCGAGAAAATATTACAATTTAATAAAAAGAAATACTTTTAGATATTTAAAAATATTACAATTTAAAATATCTTTTTCTTAAAAAAAATATTTAAAATTACAAAATATTTTTTAATAAAATAAAATTGAATTTCTTTTGAAAATATAGTTTAAAATATTATTGAACTTGACATTTTGCAATAAACCTATAAAAAACATTTTAATTTGTATTTTTTTTACAAAATTAAATAAATTTTTATAATGAAACAAAAGACACAGTGTTGTTGTACACGTATATATGCATAACAAATAATGCTGGTAGTTTTCTCTTCCGAAAACAATATTTTAAACAAAAGCATGTTAGTTGAAATAAAATCAAATTGTTTCTTTTAGCAAATAAAAAACACAAACATTTTTAACATACAATTAACACGGAAAAACGATATACGCAAAGAGTTTTCTTTTTAGTAAATATAATGAATTTTAAAAGAAACAAGTGCAATAACATTGCAAGTAAAATTATCTGAAATATTTTTTTAAGTAATTATTATTAATTTTTGGTAAAAATCATCCTTACCTTATTATTACATATAGATATTTCAATCCTGATAGAAGAAACACAGCCATGTATATTTATAGGTGTACTATGCACAACTATAGTTTTAAAGCTAGATTATAATTATCTTCAATTATAAGCTCCAGTATTATACTGACAAATAAAATTAAAAAGCTTTTATATTAAAGTTACCATTTTATTATTTGTATAATATACGTAAATATACCATGACTGAGGTCGCGACAAATTGGCGACTTTCCATCGCTTATACATACCAAATGCGTTACACATATAAAATAATTTATAATATTGAATAGTATCTGCATTTACCATAAAAAAATATTTTTTTTTATAAAATATACATTTAAGAATAAATAACATTAATTTGTTGTATCTTGATTAAAAAAAATGATTTGCCACCACCTACATTATATTCAATTTATTCCAGAATGCAATTATTTAAGTGGTTTTTATTGAAATTAATTTGCGAATAATTCGATTTATAATTTTTAAATATTATTTTATATTTTACATAAAATGTTGTTTTCACAGCAGATCATTTCTTATAATTAATTATTATTTATAATTTTAAGATTATTTTTTATATAAATTTTATCAAAAAAAATCTTAAATTTCAAGAAAATCTTAATACAATTGGCTTTTTTGCTGTTGAAAATAAAAAATATTTCATTTATAATTTATGAGGTGCGAAAAAAAAAAAAAACTTTTTTGATGAATTTGATGTGACTAATATATAAAGTTGGCGTTTTTTTTCCTTCATTTTAAAGTCTCTTGGTGGATAAACAAAAATGACCATCGATAATCCAATCTACAAATAACGAGTTTTTGCTTGTTTTTCTAAATAGAAAAAAAAACTCAGACAACTTGAGATAAAAAATTTAAATTTTTTGTTTGTTTGCTAAGTAATATTTAGAAATATTTTATAAACAGTATACCACCTAGGTATATATGAGGTAGATTAGGCAAACAATTTTGTGATGATTAATTATACTTAACAAAAATTCTTCGTGATGCAATTACCAAATATATAGAGTTGCATTTATATTTTGTGTAAGTAAATAATTAAAAAAATATATTTTTTATTGATTTTATAATATAAATTAATTTATTTTAATTACATACAATGATAAAAATTTTAATCGTTTCCAATATAATTATTTTTTATTACATTGTTTAATTAGGTTTATTGACAGTTTATATTTTACAATATAATGACTTAATATAAGTTTTACCTATTAATTAATAAATATATTCAATAAAATAATTCAATTTATATATTTTTAATTACTATACCTCATAAGTGTATAATAAATTGTTGTGTGATAGGAAAATTATTGTAAACAATTACACAAAAGACTTCAACGAGATGACGAACCTCTTTATAGTTTTTTTATTAAAAATAATTTTTTCTATCTTTTTAAATAGAAACTGGTATATATACTATAGTAATGACTTCATATTAAAATATTGTAATTTACAACCTTGTTAGAGATTTTATTAAATAAAATAATAAATCGCTTGGCTTTATACACTTCACAATATGCTTAAATAAGTGGAATCAGATAACATTAAAATTGATTTAAATTCGATAAAGAATATTAAAATATATTATTTTAGGGTTAATTAAATTTATTTATATACTAGAGTTTGTATCACAGAATGGCAAATATTTCTAAGGAAATTATACAATAACTAAACGATTTATTTACATACTTCTAGTATATAGAATGTATACATTAAAAAAATTATTAAATACTAATTAATAATAAAAAAAAAATTATTGCTGATTTAGTATATGACTATAAAGAATTCGGAGTTGGCTACACCTTGTGTATTTATGCATAATAAAATATTATAGTTCCTAAAAAACTAATTGTATGCGAGACAGAGATTTCAAGTTTTCATATATATAGAATTTTTTAAGCAAATATTTATTATCTACTTACAAGAATCTGCAGCAGCGTTTAATTAAATTTAATGATAGTAAATAAAATAAATACAATATTTTTTGTTGCTACTTTAGTATAGATACATATGTTTTTATATAAGTTCATATGATTTAAAATCAGGGTCGCATTATTTCATTGTTATTTTTTTATTATTATTTAATTTTGCAATTAATTATGTGATTCTTCAATAAAAAAACTAATATTTTTATATAGCAGAAAAATCTGCATTGAATTTCGCATTAATTATATAATAATAATAATGATGATAATTTATAAGAAATTTATTTAAACAAAATATTACTTCTACTAAATAATATTATTAGATTATATTAAAAAGAAGATTTTAATGTGTTTTATTTTTCTGTTATATAAAATTTCTTTTGTACCGATACTTTGATACAAAATACATATTTATTAATTAATAAAAGAATTTTGTCAAAACTAAAAAAATTAACAAACTTTTCTAAATAAATCTGTATATATTGAGATATTATCAAAAAAAAAGTCTCGTCTAAAAAATAACATTGAAACAGACAGAAAATAATATATTTAAACTTGGCAAATCAAAATTCATATTAAACTTGTTCTACTAAAATATCAAAGTTTAGCTATTAGAAAAAAAAGTTAATGTCTCATAATTTTTTGCTACATATAATTTATATTAAATTTATTTTTGTTAAATTAATTTGTCTATTTTTATATATTTAAATGATCTTGATCTTTTGCAGTATATATAAGAACAAAAGTCGTGAATTATATAAGTGAATAAGTTTTTGTATAAATGTATTTGGATTATATGTAGACGTTTATTTAAATTGAGTAATTATATAACTTTAACAATAAAAATTTTACATAATTTCGAGTTATTAAACGATCATTAAATTGTGACAATGAATTTAACGGCATTATACCTACATGCAAAATGCGTCAAAAGTCCGTGTTAATTAGTTTTCTTATTAAAAACAAAACAACGGGTTTAGAAAAAACACATTTCATTGATCATGAAAAAATCATTTTTATAAATCGATTATTATTATTCACTATAAATAATTTCATAATTCTATATATGCATATAAGGTCAATAAATTATATTCAAAAGCAGAGTCGTAAAGTATTTATTTTATTGCTTTGCATAAATTATATTTTATGTTTAAGTATATACAAAGTAATAAATATTTTTTTATTTATTTATTTATATACGAAATTCTAACAGTTTAAAATATATAAAAAAAATTAAACAATAAAAATCCATGTTTTTTGCTTTTTAAGTAGCAAAAAGGCGTGCTAACACGCAAATTGTTTTTTTTCTAGACTAGACAAAAAGAAATTTTATTCAAAATAGAATAATTTTTTTCTACAAATTTTTCTATATTTACTATATTGCTATAAAGCTACAAATGTTAGATTTTTATTTGAAGGATAAAAAATTAAATTTTGTATGCAAAACATATATTTAAAAGAGAAGATATCTTACATATGTTAAAAAAGATCATAAGAAATATACACACAAAAGAAGATCAATGATCTTTTGAGTATTTTATACAAAATAAGAAAAAGAACTCATTAACAACGAAAAAATTGCAAACTTTTATTTTGGTAATTTTTTTTATTCCCAAACAGATTATATTTTTTATATAAAAAAAAAATGTTGATGATCTTTTTATTTTGATGTGCGATCATACCGAGAATACGTGAATTTTTGGACATTTGCAAAAAAATTACAAAAAATATGAGATCATCTTAAAGTATATAAAGTTGGCATATTTTTGTTTAAATCGCAAATGTTACAATATTTTTAGCTCGTTATAAATATTATTTTTATAATATTGTTATAATAAATGCAACTCTATATATAAAAAGATACTTTACCTAATGTCATGGTTTAAAAATAGAAATATTTAGCCTTGGTGCGGTAATTTTTTTTTTAAATATAATTTATATAAATCTTTATAATATTATGTACAGAAAATGATCGTCAAACTGTGTTAGACGAAAAAAAAACGTTTTTTCTTAATTGCATGCATTTGCTTGTAAAGTTTTTTCATCGTTAAATTACTTTATTAATTTATTAAATAATTTGTAGGTAAATGATATTTTTTATGTCATCATCAGTCAAGTATGTTAACTATATATAATATCATTATTATTATTATAAAAAACACAACAACCTCATCAATTTTAATTAATTTTAAATTTTATTGATTTTAAATTTTTTTTCTTTCATCGCAATAAAAAAAACTAAAAAAATTATTGTTGTACCTAATTATCGAAGAAAAAAAAAACATTTTAAATTATAAAGATTATAAGATGATTATATGTATAGACACGCTGTATTAGTTTTTTCTTCTTCTAAATATATATTGAAAAATATTACGCATTGAATTGTTAAACTTAAATCAGCAAATTTGTTTGAGTTTAATTTGAGGTTTTATTTTGTGAAAAAAATTATATCGAGAATTTTGTCTATAACATATGCTTATATACGATTGAACGTTAATTTTATAATAATACAAATTAACTTTTTTTTTATTTTACTTGGAGTCTGCAGAAATAGAACAGAAATAGATTTAAAATTAATAATTCTTTGCATTATATTTTTTTATATGAATAGTATTGAGTATAACGTCGCACAAACTATTTATATAGTTATATAACTTTTTTAATATTTATTATTAACATCGTGTTGTTGTCATTATTTTAAAATTTTTACCGTCAAAGCAATAATGTTCCTTTTGTACAAACACAAATAATAAGATTTTTTTTTAATCACGTACAAAACGTATATACTGGCCATAACCATAACTTAATACATTATAATATGTGCAGGAAGTTCATCAAACCATTTCATCTATATATGATATTTTACAAATAACATACTTGATGGTTCTATTCAACACGTAATAATTGTGCAAAAAAAAAATCGATTTTTCATTACCCTTTCAAGTATAATTTTTCCTTACGTTTAAGAATTTCTATTTCATAATTGTATCTTAAAAATATTTTTATATTTACTGCACATCAATTAATATTATAGGTCTTTGATCCCATATTTGAAATTTTTATTTATTTTTTACAAATACAGGGAAAACTTTATATAAAATATGGAAGTATAGATAACTTCTTTTCAAAAACAAAATTTTTAATTTATATATAATTTAATAATAGTTCATTAAAAAATATTTTTGATCAATATGTTAAATGAGAATCCTTGAAAAAATATCGTCCAACAATATGTATCTAATTAGAAAAAATTAACATTTCAATCAAATGACTCATGCATTTTGTCTGCTCTGCTTTGATTCTTTAATTTATTTTTTTGAACTATGACATCAATTCGATTTTTATTCAAAGATTAAAATTATCTTAAAGATAATGTTGAAAATGAAACTATATAACCTAAAAAGTTTTGTAAAAATGAGCACATTTTTTTATATAATATGTTAAATATATATACTATATGAATATGTGACAAAATTGTATTAAATATTACACTTAAGTAAACATTGTCGCCGTCATCGCGCATATACAATTTACAAATTTATTGCCGATAAAATTTTACAATATATTAATTATAATTTTTGTATATAAAAGTACAAATTTATAAATGTTAGTTTATATTATGGAGAGAAACGAAATAACACTTCACCGTCAGAATGATGCTAATTTAATCTATATGGCTGTCGAAAATTTAAAATATGCAAGGTAAACAGAAAACTTCTGTTACACATGGGTTGAAAAATAGTAGTTTTTATAGTTGCGTGTAAAGTTTCCGCATGTATGTATAAAAGGAGGAAACATTAGTGTTTTTTTTCTCTAAAATGAAATTTTATATTTGAATAATTTAGCATTTTACAATTTTTTTGCCTAAATTAAAATT
>JANSTW010069341.1:0-20539 GCA_027564275.1 Diadocidia ferruginosa | reverse complement strand
ATCGAGAAGTCATAATAGCTACATTCGAGGGTATCGGAATTTTAATCTCGTCTCGATATCGATAATATCGAGTTTCATAATCGGGCCTCTGGTAAAATATTGGAATAATTTTTTTTTTTAATTTTAATTAATTTTCAAAGTTAACACTGCAGCAAAAATATTTAAATTTTACACATAAATAAAAAACAACTTTTTTTTCATTACCGAAATTCTAAGATTAGTGCAATTTTATAAAACGTAAAATTCTAAGAAAAAAAACATCTCGACCGAAATTTTCTGGCATGTACAATTTTCGAGTTGTGACGTTATTAAGAGAAAAAGTTGAAGTTAAATTTAAGAAATAAATCATCACTTTATCTTCCATATACAACAATTTACGCTTTGACTTAATTTTCACCATATATATATATAACTATATAAATATTTGAGTGTTTTTGAAATATTGTTGGCTTTTATGGGATATTCAGATTTGTTTAATTTTTTGCTTTTACTATTCATTAAAAAAATCCATATATATATATACATATATATGGAGTTTGTATGAAAATAGTACAAGCCTTAATTTAGGTCAAAATGATCGAATTGCCAGGACCATGTTTTTTTCTCGTTTTATGATGCCCTGATTCAGACAAACTAGAAAATAAAATAATGTCCGTCTGTCCGTCCGTCAGCAAAATATCAGACACAAGAAAGTTTTGGTGGTATCCACATTATTGCCAATCATACAAACTTTGGGGGGTAGAGGGAAAAAAGTGCTATTTTTGAATATATCAACTTTTTGCATAAGGAATTAAATACTTTTTCTTTTTGTTGTTTGACATCGAAAAACCTTGTGAAAAATTACCAAAAATCACAATTATGCATGTTAGAAATTTGTATATGCGGAAATCTATTGGCGTTCATACAAATTTTGTTAGAAAAAGAATTTTCAGAGTGTCCTACCACAGACACATATATTATGTTGGAAAATTACAACCAAGCTGATGGAATAAAATTACTAACTACAAAAATGATATAAGCAAAATCTTAGGCTATTTTCAAATAAAACAACCAAATATTTGTAAAAAAAAGTTGTGTATTTTTTATTTTATATTTAATTTTATTTACACGACGCATTAATAAAATAATAAATGTGTATTATTCAAATCTTATTTTCTTTTTATTACATATATATTCATCTATAAATACTAAAATATAATTTCTCTCTGACATATTATTATGTATAATATATATTTTCAAGATTAATATTTTCATAATTTAAACAAAAAAAATCAATAAATCGCGCAAGAAATACTACTACATAATACCAAAGACAATTTAACTTGTTTTTGATAATAAGTTTAAAGGATCTCTCAAATTAAAATAGTTAAATTCAGAATGATTTTTTATTTTAGTTTTACAAGTTCTATCGTTTTATTTTATATGCTTGCCGCGCAGTCAAACAAACTAACATTTATATATTAAAGTTTCGTAGAAACTTGTATTTCTAATAAAAGCGAAATATTTTAATAATTCAACAACAAAATTGTGATAGCATTTATTATAATCATAAAAAATAGTAACTTCAATCGGCAATTATTATAATTGAATAAATTTTTAATGTAACGTAAGTCTGAACTTAAAAAATTTATACAATTATACTTTGTTTTTTAAATTGTGACTTAGGCCACTTTCAAAATAAATACGGATAATTTATATGAATTTTAAAACATCTATATATAATTTTTGTATTCTTTGTATGGTTTGTAAAATAATCCATAAAGTTTATCATATTATAATTGAGGTATTTGGTAAAAGACTGTGAATTGTGTTGTTTGACTGTTTTCGACCAAGCGCCTCAATTTATAATAAAAAATGAAAATATTAATAAAATTATATTTTCATAAAGGGAAGAAAGAAGCCCAATTAATTTTTTGTTGCATTAATTTTTGATTAGATGAGTGTGAATATGTGATGTTATAACAGGCTCACCAGAGAGCACACTCAGTTATATGTTATATTTTATATTTTGGTTTAACTGAAATTAATTTATTATTTGTAATGAATTTATTCCGAACTTTTCCATCTTAGCGATCTTTTAACAGAAATAAAGTAAGAACAATTTTTCTAAAATATTTAATAAAAATGTCAATTATACAAAATTGATATAATATTAAGTAAATGATCAGTAAGTTTTATAACATTTTGGTAAATATTTCAGAATCTGATGATGTCTACTATATGTTTAATTTACTATTAATTAATTAAATAATTAATTATCTTTTTGCTTAAATTAAGACCGCTAAGATGATAAAGTTCATCATTTTTAAAAGTAGTAGTGAAAATAAAAGGTAACAAGTCTACAAATTTTAATAATAAATCAAAATTAACATCTATTCAGTTTTGTCAATGTTTATGTAGTGTTTTTTTTTTGTGTTGGCGAATTTACATATCAACGCGTGGTCTAAATTGTAAACGAAGTGGTGGATCACGAAATCTCCACCGTGTGATGTACACAAATTTTAGTGTATGATCTTTACCCAATAGTTCATCATTGCACAAAATGTCAACCTAAAATTATGAAAATTAATTAAATATAATTTAATAAAAAAAATCTCAAAATTTACCTCTTTATATTTGTCCATTCCATTTAATACTTTTTTGGCAACGAATTTTTTCAAATGTGTTATTGTTGCCTGTGAACTGCATCGTATGAATCGTCGATTCAATGCATTTATATTGTTTTTACATTCTAGGCAAACGTTGACCTGTTCATCTTGTCGATGATAGTCTGATTCAACGTGTGTCTCGTTCAGTCGATCAAATGTTTCGTCATCATGATTTTGTGGCAAATCTTTCGGGCACGGTAGATTACGACTTTTATAAAAATCACGTTCACGTTTTGTTTCATCTGGAAAGTAAGATTTTGTATTTTAATTAACATAATGTTAACAATTAATAATTTTACATACTTTCTTGTAAATTTGGAACTAATTTATAGACAATGTCTTGCATTGTCCGATCGAAGCTGATGTATTGCAGTGGATGTGATTGATGTATTACGGATTCGCATGTTGGACATGTGCTATTTTCTTCTAAATGTTTAACCAGACAACTTTTGCAAACTGTAAAAATTTAAATTATTATAAGTTCTCCGTAATATTTTCATATTTAATTTATCATATAAGTTTAAAAAATGCCCTAGGCTATAGAACCTTATCAAAAGATTTTAACAGTGTGTAATGCGAGAAAGTGCAGATAAAAAAGTGTTAAAATCTAAAAATAATATAACCAGCGCGAGTTGATTGCAAGATTTCATCTTTGTCATGGTCGTCAATAAAAACCATGGTATCAGATAGAAAAAATGGTCTCTATGCTTTCCGCTTCGGACACGATGGTGACTATAACTAGGAGCTATATGCGGGATCCATATAAAGATAAACCAAAAATTTCAAAACCTCATAATATTGTCGAACATATTAGCCTTATTGGGTTTTTAATAAGGAAAGTTTTAATTTTTGTATGCAATATTTCAGCCATTATTATATTTTCTAAGATTTATAATTTCTTATCCCGAAAAATGGGCAATAAAATCGAGTATAAAATAGTGAAATAACAAAGAAGAAAGAACAATCTGCAGTATTCTACGTGACAATGAGCATACGAATATCGAGCTTTGTAATTGGAATGAATAAATCTTCAAATATAGGAAACCGTAAGAACTAAGAATTTTCTTTTCATTTTTTCGTTACTAAAAAGTTGTTTTTTGCGAGCAGCCTCCAATTGCTGATAGTCGTCTGGCCACAGAGCCCCCATACTGTCTGAATAATAAAACTTACATGTATGCAGACACTCCGTCACTGTTGTGGCATCAATGAAATATCCACGACATATTTTGCATGTTATGTGATTATTTAGGGTTTTTAATTTTATTTTGCGTTCCATTTTGTAAATTTTTGTTCCCGAAATTTATGAAGATAATTAACAAAATCGACAAATATTAATGATTCCTTGGAATCATACTTGGATCGCCACAACTTGACACACTTGACACGACTTTATTTTGCTTGCGCGGCCCCAAAGCAAAGTTTTGTTGTGTTTTATTTTATGTTGGCAGCAATGCAATGTCGCGCGTCTTTATTATGCAAAGTACAAAAATGGTTATTCCAAACAAGCACATAAATGTATAAGCAAGTACTTTAATCAGGATAAGTATCTGGATATCATCCCAAAATGTATTTATTTAAAAAATATAATAAATGGTAAAAATATATTCTAAAAAAATATATTTATATTTTTTTAAGATCGTAATTTGTAGTTATAGTTATTTATAATTAAATTAAAAGTTTATAATTGTTTTTTAGTATTACCTAAATCATATAATAACTTGATTCTGAAGACTTGGATGTAGGCCCAAAACAGCTGTAACAGTGACGTAATTTTATAGGAAGGTTTGAGACTTCGTGACGAAATGTGCCGATGGTGGAGGGGGGTTAAAAAATGCCATAAATCGTGTGACGTAATATATGGACGGTCCTATATGTAAGTATTAATTAATTATGTTTAAAAAAGAATTTACACAAATCTTAATATTATTTGTTAGATTCAAATATTATTATTATTTTTAAAATTAATATAAGATTTGTATTTTTGCTGTCGTTGTTTATTATATACGAATGATGTTTAGCAGAGCCTGCTAAACATCATTCGTATTTAAAATTAATATTTAATTTAATTCTTTTTTTTAATAAAGCAATTTCATTTTAATTTAACAAAAATCATATTTGCATAAATATACTGCGATAAGTACAACATTCATACTTAAGTATTTAAATACTTAAAATGAATTTTTGGCAACCCTACATATTTTGAACAAACAAAACGCGTCGCGCGCATACGTCTATATATTATAATTTTACCGGTATTTTTCATTCTATTTTTAAAACAAAACAATACAAAGGGAAGGCGCAGACATGCTTTTTTATGCAATATTTTGAACATAACTATATTTTCAATAAATCGAAAATATTAAAAATCAGGTAAATAATAGATTTTATTATAATCTTTATATTCTTTTATTACACTGCCTATTATTCTTATATTGTTTTGTTTTTAGAAAACAAAAATTGTAAATAATTTAATTATTTTGGCTGGATCGAATAAAATTATAATAAATGTTTGCGACCTAAAATTATTGTATGTAGTAAATAATATAAAGATAATATGGAGGAGCCAATTTCACGGAAAAGACAATTAAGCCCCTCGTCATCAATAATACCATCGGAATTATTTCTATCGGATGATGAGGACCGCAGCGACCAAGATCCAACTGTTAATTTCAATTGCAATGACTTCGCCGGATTTATGTCGAATAAAATTAGAAAAATTGCGGACAATAAAAATGATACTGAAAATATCAATAGTCTTATGTCAGCAAATACTAATTCTGAAGATATTCAGGTGAGTAAACTATGATGTTATACAAATTATTGGCATATAATTATGTAGAATTCTCCATCCTTACCTTTCCAAACCTTATAGAAGGCTGGGAAAAGAGCCCTTGAACAGTGTTTGTTTGTGTAGTTTGCGATGCTCGGTTGGAGATCGACTAAGGAGATTACCCAAATATTTTTTTCTTCACTCAAATGTTATTCCAGAGTGCCTTCCGACGGTGACCGGACATAATACCAAGCTTAAACCGCTAAAAAAGATAAAATGGCCCTTCTAAAAATGTTAAACAAAGCGATGGTTTTATATTTTGGCTGCTGATTTTTTTAGAATTAGAAATAAACTTAGCCGAATAAGCTTAAAATTCAGTGGCAACACGGTAACCTCTGCTGTCCAAGAAAACCCGGAGAGAGTAAAAAATGGTGAAGTTCGACTAAGTAAGGTCACCCAGTAATTTTCTTCTTCCCTTAAACCCCCAATATATGTCTCAAATTAGCTTTTAAATGTATATATATTATACAATCCATCATATCATCGAAGATACTTAGGCTAAAACGCAAAGCCATCCATAATCGGACACTCATAGAACTAATTTTTGGTTCATCTAGCTAGGGGAAACCCTTAACATTTTTGCCCCTGAATTACACTGTATAGTCTATAACTGTACAGTATTTCAATTTTTAAAAGGAAAAATCAATTCAATAATATTTGTGAAAAGAATAATATCACCATCTCAGCCTTTAGTCCATAACGTGGGAGCGTAGAGCATCTACAAATAGCTGCCGACGCACACTATTTCTTGCCAGGGTCTTTATTTCATTGAAGTTCTTTCCTACAGCTTCAGCTTCCTGCAACATCGTTCGACGCCACTAAGATTTAGATCGTCCTCTTCTTCTCCTTATTAATACTTTCATGCTCCCAACATCGGTTTTTCTCTCTTATGATAAAAAATATCGAAACAAATGTTAAACCACGTGTCCCGATTTCATTGTATACACCCTACTTGCTAATTGAGAGCCAAGTACTAATATATATTTTTTACAGAAAACTATTTATGCACATTGGCATTATACCGATTATGCAGATGAGATTTTAAATGTTTTACGAGAACGCGAACAGCGACGCCAGCAATATTTGGACCAGTCACCGGAAATACGGTATCGCAATGATTTGGTCGATTTCGTTCGAAGCATTGGCGCAACTATGCATTTATCCAAAACGACAGTTCATTTAGGTATAATGATTACTTGGAACTAAATATTTCAATTTATCACAATTAAAAGATTTTATCATTTCTAGGTATTTATTTACTTGATATTTTTATGGACAATCATAGAATTATTTATGAACTTTTGTTTATGGTCGCACTATGCACCCTGTTAATAGCTACAAAATTAGAAAATCGTGACGTTAAATTCAGCGATATGAACATGTATCTTGAGAATCAATATTCTCTAAAGAATTACATTCCTCTGGAACGTTTGATTTTAAATTTTTTTAATTTTGACCTTTTGATACCGACGGCTGCAACTTTTATCGAATATTACATTGAAGGCATCATTACGCAGTCAGATTTTGAAAACCCATTAAATAAAAATATCTTCGTATCATGCAAAAGTATGAAAGAGGCTGTAACCGGATCCGCATACGAATTCTTAGACCTCTCGCTATTTTCAAATAAGTTATTGCAAGAAGTGCCATCCAAATTGGCTGCTGCTTGTCTGGCAGCAGCTCGATACATTTTTAAAGTTGAACCAATTTGGAATGAATATTTATATTCGCTTACGAAATATGCATATTCTGATTTGGCAAATTTAGTAGACTTTATGTTATCCTGTCGATATCGTCTGTCTGCTGACACCGCCGTATTTGTTGAGAGAGACTTCTATAAAGCATACTTTATTGAATCGGAATTTATGTTAGCCGATGAGGATGGTGACAGTGATACAACTATTACGTCAATGGATCAAGAATCGATGGATGAAGGGTTTGTTGATCAAACATTTAACACAATTCCTAATTTGTAAACTTCCTCTGTTGTATAAAATATTGATAATTTGTTGATCAAAAGCAAAAATGATTTTTGTGACTCTTATTTGATTTGTGCTGAAAATTTGATAAAATCATATATTAATTTTGTACATAAATATTAATTTAGATATAATAATCAATTATACAATAATTAATTTCTTTCATATTTAACGCAATGCGAATAAAAATATAAAATGAAATATAAGTAATTCAAAATATTATACTATACCAGAGTATATAGTTACCTACATGTAGACAGCCTAGATTATTTTATTTTTTAATTAACTATATTAGATGTACTTCGCACATAAACGCGCCTATGCATATATGTTCCATTTTTTTAATTAATATAAATAAATTAAAATAATCTAGACTTACTAGCTCTACCTAGAGAGCCTGAATTTCTTTAATTTGAATTTGTGTATCGATTGGCGAAAGCCAATCAAAATCATCGACATAGTTGGCCACTCTCAATTAACATAATCCAGGCTCTCTAGCTCTACCGATACAATATGTAGTTACCAAAGAATAAAAATACTATTATCGTATTTCTACCAAAAATTTTACATAATTTACAATTCACTAAATAAATAAAAAATAAAAACTAAAAAAAATTAATTATACATTATGTTTTATACATTTTATTTACATTGAAACAATAAAATAAATCATGACCAACATTAGTATTAATGTGGGTCATGAATAAATATAATTTTTGTATTAAATTGTACATTTTTAAATTTGTATGTATTTTTTGAAAATCGCGCGAAAGTTGTGTGACGTATTTAAATACTTATAGGTGCTTTGAGTACGTAAAGTACACTAAAGCATTGTAAACCCAGCGCACAGCTGTCATATTTTTGTTTTGAATTTTACATTTTTATGCAAAAAACATGTTTTTGTGATATTTTGATTATTTTTGCGGATTCTAATAATAAATAATTATTAATTAAATAATGGCAATAAGTTATTACTTTGCAATTGTTGGACACAATGATAATCCAATATTTGAAATGGAATTTGTCAGCAGTAATAAGGAAACAAAGGTAAAAAAAGCAAAAGATTTCAGTGTTTTCCTGGATTTTAACATTGTTTATTGTTTTAGAAAGAAGATCACAGACATCTAAACCAATTTATTGCCCATGCAGCCCTCGATTTGGTGGACGAACATAAATGGAAAACAAATAACATGTATTTAAAATCTATAGATAAATTTAATCAATGGTTTGTGTCGGCCTTTGTTACGGCCAGCCAGGTTCGATTTATTATGGTACACGATAATCGAAACGACGAGGGCATAAAGAACTTTTTCACTGAAATGTACGAAACATTCATAAAACATTCAATGAATCCATTCTATCGAAAGGACAGTCAAATTAAGTCGGTTATGTTCGAGAAGAAGGCACAGTTTTATGGGCGTAAATTTTTAGTATCGTAAAATACTTAATTCATTATAAAATTATTATTCCATTATCCAATAAGAATTTAACATTAAATATAAATTATTCTGTTTTTATGGGTAAAATTAATAACCGGCCAATTCAGCAGAGGTAAAATGTCATCAAAAGGATCACAAAATATCTCAATAAAGAAATAGCTGATAAAAATTAAAATGCATTATCGATCGAACATTTTTGAAAAAAAATAAAATTGGACGTAAGCATTCAAATTAAACACAAAGGTGCCATACAAATTAGGAAGAATTGTGCAATCGGTCGCAAAGTTCCAGTAAAATCTGCTTTACCACGAATTTATTCTATACAGTTGCCTGCATTTAATTTAATTTAAAAAATTTCTTGTAAACAATCATCGAATCCCTACATTTATAGCACAACTTCCAGTCTTAGAGGAAAACTATACCTACCTAGAAAACTCATGGACGATCAGGAATAAATGAAACTATTTATTATATCAGGAATATTTTGAAAATTCGTCATCGCATTTCCTAAATCATGGTTATATATAATTACATTGTATAGTTCAGAAATAATTTCGGAATAATATCACAGAAATAGTTTCGGAAATCTTAATTAATTTCGTAAATCAAGAAAATCTTTACGAAATCGAAATATAGTTTCATCAATAACGGAAATCATCTCCGAAATCTCTAATACAAGCACGGAAATAAGAAAACGTTTCAGATAAATCTCATTAATTTTGAAAATAAGAAATAATTTCGGAAATCACAGTTATTTTTGAAACGAGAAATAATTTTGGAATATACCGAAACATTTTTGAAATCATTCCTTTAAAATTTTGTAAATTATACGGAAATCATAAGTCATTTGGAAGTCAACACAATCAATACATAAACATTTAAAACAGCTGATCGGTCTAATAGAACTAGACCGATTTTAGCCTGTTTTTAAATATTAAAATTATTCATAATCAATACAATTTCTTAGATCATTTTGTTTATCATGGAAATCATTTCTGAAAACAATTTTTCTAAATGTATTCTCCGCGTTCGTGCCTGCCTCTAGACTAAAAAATCGGTCCGAGAGCTCCAGTATAACTGGGATTCTGCTTTTACTATATGTTATCATTAGAAAACTGACACAAACCAAAACATCCTCTATTAGTTCACCTTTTATAACAAAAGGTATGAACTAAGGGACCCATTAACCTTGGCCCTAAAAACTCCAAATCCCGGAAATTTGACTATTTTGACCTAAATTAAGGCTTTTACTATTTTCATACAAACTCCATATATTATATACTCCCTGCGGATGGACACGCGGCTTCCGGTTGTAACGGGATGATAGATACAGAAAGTGGATATTTGCATGCATAATAAATCGCTCAACAATAATTATTGCAAATTTATTAATTTAAATTTAATACAACTCAAAATTATTTATAACATTTAATAATAATTAATACAAATATATGAAAATATTTTCTCTGAATTTGTGCCATCTCGGGTGAGTTGCGTAGATATAAAAATTATTATTTAAGCCACATTCCTTAAAATTTTTCCGAATACAAATATACAAACTGATGCGTTGGTTCTACTAAATGAGATTATAATATTTTCAAGTTGCTCATAATTTAGTCATCGAATTTTATTAAATTTTATTTTTATTTATTTAATATATAATTAATTATAAATATAATGAATATAAATCGATTGTTTTATTTTTTTTCTGTATTTTAATAAGCAGTTATTAAAATTAAAATAATAATTTCATTTATATTATTAGTGTTGATGATGTTGTTCGATGCACATAAATAATTGTTTGATTTGGCGTTGGTGAAATAAAATAGTGTATATAGATGTAGAGTAGTGTGGTATAGACAATTTCTGGAACCCTTCAAATTAATAACCGGCCAATTCAGCAAAGGTTGAATCCATTTCATCGGCAAGACTCTTGTATCTGTCTTTGTTGATGCCCAATTCATCTATATTTGTGTGGATTTTTTTTTAATTTAGAAATAAAAAAGTTGCATTAGTAACATTTAGGTATATTTGGAATTATTTAACTAATATTATTCCCTAATGAATTTAAAAAAAATTTGAACATTTATACAGTTTTAAATGAAAATTTAAAAATATCGCTACTAATTACAAAACTACAATTACAATTATTTACAATAAATTTTGGAAAATATACAATTAAATTGCCTTGATATAATTAGTAATAAAATCTTTCTATTGTATTTTGCAAATTTAACCCGCGAATCTGCAACAACTGAATAACATATAAATCAAAGACTAGTAACATTGACCAAATTGAACGATCTTGTTAAAAAATTTTGAAATAATTATAAGAGAAAATTTATCGTAAATCATGTGATCATAATATATTCTCATGGTGTCCTCAATCCTCATATGCTATACTATAGTCTATTTTAATGCTAATTAACACAATTTCAATTTATTTTTATGAATATGGTGTATAGAGTATGGATAGAAACAAAAACATAAATTGAATTTTTTTTCAATTCCTGAGAATATGGGTTAAATTAACATAACTTTTATTTTAGAAGAACTATATAATGTGTATAAAAAAACAGAAAACTAAAAAAACTTAATTTAAAATAATTTAATTTTAATTAGAAAAAAATTTATAATATTAAAAAAAAAATTGATTTTAAAAATTATTTTAGCCGTTAAATTGGCGCGCAGTTAAGGCGTTCACATATTATTTACAATTTTGTACCAACAATCAAAGCAATTTTTAATATAGGAATTACAATTAATTATTGATCTAACGAGTTTATTATTTACAAAATATTCATAATTTACAATAATATTAGAAAAAAAACTGTTAATTTTTAGCAAAAAAAATAATACCTTGCACAATAGTAATAAATAGCCGCCAAACTTTATATCTCCTTGCAACGTTCGCGAAGCATTTTGCGGTTAAATTAGTACTTATACGTGTTTGGGTGTGAATTTGTATATAATTTTAATTAGTGTGAAGACGCTCGTACGTGTAACATTAAAGGCATATTACTGATATTTTTTTTAAAAGGATTTTTGGGCTATTTAGTGAGTTAGTTAAGTCTACTGAAGAAGGATTAGCTTTTGTTTAGTACAAATTGGCGGAAAGAAAAAATAATTTTGAAGGTTTGTTCTTTTAAAAATATTTGTTTATCAAAAAAAAAATATTTTTAAAAATTGTCCAAAAAAGGTAAAAGTCCAAAACAAAACCACCATTTTTTTTTTCGCTGAAAAAGAGGGATGTTGGATATTTTCAGGTTTTAATTTAGAAAAAAAAATATTGATTTTCAAAAACTCAAACGGATTTTTGTCTGTCAATATGACGCGCGGTGTGTAAATTGTAACAGTTATATAGTATAGGGATGTTCATTTTTTCGTTCTCTTTATTTTATGAAATAAATAAACTGGATAAAATACAAGAAACAATAAATAGTAGTAGGATAATTTTTGTAAAAATATCTATATAATTGTGGAAAAGATGTTGTTGATGTTTTATTGATTTTAATAATTTTTTTAGTATCCAGTAAGTTCGGCAAATGTTGAATCCAAGTCGTCGCAGATTGCTTTGTACTTTTCTTTTTCGTGGAAGAGACGATCTGTAAGAGGTGCCAAAAAAAGCAACAAAAATGCATAAAATTAGTAATAGACCTAAAAACGATTTTTCTTCTCATATTTGTACAATTTATGTACAATAAATTATAAACTTTAAATAATACCCCAAAAACAATTCTGAAACATTTGGGTAGGTGATAAATTATATATATATGGGCACTTTTCATATGTGAATTTATATACAAAAATGGAAATAATTTATATGAAAGAAAGGATTGTAACATATATTTATTTTGTACTTTTTACAGTTGAAATGAATATTTACATAATAATAAAATTTAAATTTATACATGATGCATGTGAAACGAAATTTTGAAATAAAAGATTTAATACTGAAAAATTCCTGAATCCAATGTGAGGATAGAAGATCTTGTATATTAACATATTTTTTTTAAGTGCCAAAATGAATGTAAAGAATATGCTAAATCAAAATTTCGATTCACCTATATGTATTAAAATAAAACTTTTGCTGTTTCATAAGTCATAATTTAAAAAAAAAAATAGTTATAAATTATTTATAATTATTCTTTTAAATTGAACCCATAATTTTTTTAAATTGAGTAACTCGTATATATATTTTTCGATGGAATGTGAATTGAACAATGAGCACTAAAATTATTTAAAAAAGACCTTTTAAATCACAAAGAAGGTCCTTGAAATCATATTTGAACTGTACATTGACAAAATAGTGTAAATACTTTTCGTCTAATAAATTATCTAATAAAAAATGACGTCAATATTTTGTTGTGAAAATATTATTTCTATTAGAAGAAAATGTTTTAATGTAAGTTTAGTTAATATTATGTAATTTTATGTTAAAATTTTGATAAAAAAAATGATATTAGTTATTGTTTATCAAAAGTTATAAAAACTATAAGAGAATTCAAGAGGAACCTATAAATTTACTTTCCAGTAATTCGGATTTCGGACGCTATATATTAAGATTTTAGATGTATTAACCACGAACTTGAATTCAATTATATTTTTTTATACTTTTTGTTTAAAAAAAAATTCAGTTAGATGTAATATGATGTTAATTAAAGATAACCCAAAGATTCTTTTAATTAATCCATAGGCTGTCTAATGCGAATATTATGTGTAAGTGTTTTATTAACATTGACGCTTTTTTGTTATATTATATTTCTATATAGCTTTACATATAAAAATTGAAAGCTTATCGCATAAGGAACAATAAAACAGGCGATAAATAAATGCAAAAATATTAAATAAATAATTTTGATTATTTAAAAAAAAATTTTACATCATTAGCCTTTAAATTATTGCCAACACTATAAAAATATCGCGCGCGTCTATAAAATTATAAATTTTGCTAAACATTGCAATTCGAAAAAATCGAAAGAGCAAAAAGCCTATAACAAAAACAACAATATTTGTACCTTCTAATCTGTCGACTTCCTTTTGAAGTCTCTTGACTGATTTCTCGGCATTTTCAGCACGATTTTCGGCTTCCTTCAATCTGATTGTGAGTGTTTTCATTTCACGTTTGAATTCTTCTACTCTTTGGTTGGCCTTTTCTTCGGATACTTCCAAAGATTTAAGAGAGTTACCTACAACCTATATTGATTGAATAGAAATCAGTTTAATTTGTTAGTTATACAGGAAAAAACATAAGTTTAAGTAAGTCAAGTAGTCAAGATAGAAAAATTGATGAATATATTTCAATATGACGTAAAATAATATATATAGTTTACCTTTAATTCTTCTTCAAGTTCCATGATCTTGGCTTCACCGGACTTTACACGATCTTCAGCAACTTCTAATTCATCTTCAACGAAGGCTAACTTACGAGATACTTCATCGGATTTACCATCAGCATCTTCAGCAAGGAGACGGGCTTCTTTCAATTGATTGGTGAGTTGATCCATACGCTCTTCATCTTGTTGGGAACGATTTTCCAATACTTTGCACATACTGAAAAAGTTGAGAAATGAAAAGGTTAGATTTGTTTAATCTAGAGATACCGTCAAGTATAGACAACAGTTTCCAAATAAAAACTATTTTAATTATAGTAAATTAGATATAGTTACTATAATTATTCGTAATAGTAAATTAGTAATAATTACTAATTGTTTGTATTACGAATTTAATTAGAAAATACTTCATAATAATTATTCGTATCATCAATCAAAGACCAAAGTAGTAAATTATAGTATATATTAACTATATTTACTATGGTTTAGTAATTAATCGTATAGTATTGCCCAATTTAATAAGTAATAAACTATTAATATTTGCTAATTTACTTATTATAGTCGTTAATTCCAAATTGAATGAGTAAATTTGTAAATATTTTTACAAATTTATACTAATTATTGGAATTACCAATTTAAATTGGTAAATTAGTAATAATTACTAATAAATTTACTAATATTTATGTTAATTACACTACTCAACACGAATTTTGACCTTGATAGAAGAGTGAATTTTGAAAGATTTATCGATAAAAAAATATATATGACCTGAAAAGGTTTGCTTTTCAGTTTTGAGATTTAGTACAATTTGTCTTTCTTACGGATGAAATTCAAAGGATTTCTAATTATCATAACTCCACAAAAGCAAACTTTTACAAAAAATGTATACTTTTCCTTTATTTTAAGGCATAATAAATAGAAAAATCATAAAATAAATATAGGGACAAAGAAAAAAGTTTTTTTGTTGAGCTGTGTTATCATTGGTGATATGGAAACCGCGCTTGTCAAGCTTAGTATAATTATCAAATTATTAATTATAGTAAGTAAGTTAGTATTATTTATACTGATTTATTAATTCGATCTCTGAAATTAGTAAATTGGATATTATAAAAAATGATATCGGCAACAAATTTTAACAAAGATGACAAATTCTTTGAAAAGAGGACGTCTGGTATGTATTAATCAATAAATTAGTCATGACTTTTTATTGGATTATTCCATAAAATGTGTTATCAAGATAAACATTACTAAACATTTTGAAAGAATCGTTTTACATTAAAATAAGTGATTGTAAATTTTAATTATATAAAAATATGGACAGTCGGTTGTGACACCGTGGAATCAGAAAGAAAAAAGGGTAAAATGCTTCTTTGTGTTGGAGTAAAGGATACGATGATGATGATATTTCAATTATGAAATACAAACCCTGTTTCTATATATCTCTATAATTAAGAAATGATCTGATTGATATGTACTTTTATATAAGAATCAACAACTGATTTTAAGAAATTTTGAATTTAACTTTATACTATGTGGATTTTGTTCTTCACATAGTGTAAAAGCCCGTCCATACTGTTCAGCATGATCACCATTGATATGATCGTCAATATATTATTTTATTACCTTCTATGGGTATAAAGTATTAGGATTCGTTCATGTACGTTGTACAGTATATAAGCAAATTATCAGTAAGGAGCTAAGATAAAAATCAGAATATCTCGAAATTAATAGTGTGGAGTATGGTGAGGATTTCTGTTAGAAAATTTTACAAAACATATAACTGTAAATATATAGATGACTGGGTGATTTAAAAAAATATATTATTTTACCATTGCAATAATCATAATAATCATAACTAACCGGTTATTTTCATCAGCCGATTGGGTAGCTTCTAACAATTTTTGTGTGGCTGTGCCGGAACGTTCTTCGGATTTTTCCAAATCTTCTTCAATTTGTTGGACTTTACGATTTAGTGTAGCTACTTCAGATTCTGTGGCTGTAAGGGTCTTTTCCTTCTCTTCCAAATCTTGGTTGGCAAGTTCCAATTGAGTTTTGGCATTGGTCAAGTCAGTTTCGACTTGAGTTAATTTTTTGCCCAAATCACGTACTTCTTCATTTACTTTATCGGCACGTAAGTTGGCATCTTTGGCTTGTCCTTCGCATGTATCGGCTTTATCTTGTGCGTTGTCCTTTTCAAGCTTCATAGCTTGCATCTTCTTCTTGATGGCGTCCATGTTGGCTGTTGTTTGTTTTTTACGGGTTAAAGACTAATAAAAAGAAATCTAAAAAAAACAGAGACTTTTAATTTTCAAACATAAAATTTACAGAATATTGAATAAATGTTAAAGTCTATGAAATTTTGTGTTTAGTCAAAAATACACCCACAACATATATAATATAAATTCAATCGCTTGCACCGTCTACCAAAACACACATCTAATTTTATATTATGAGCAGAAAATCTTTTAAGAAAAATAAACATAAAATATTCATAACACCATAAATTTTCTATTTTTAGATAATCTTGCGAAAGTCTTACAATAATTATAACACTGTGTGGTGAATATAGTGTGATGATATGTGGCTGTGACACAGTTATAATATGTACGAAAAATATTGTTTTATTTTGTAGTGGAAATTTTAAATTCTGCTTCCAATATTGTTTTCTTAACTTTCTACAAATTATTATGATTGAAACAACTTTTTTGTTAGTTAATTTTTTTTTAATGTTCGTAGCCTAAAAATACAAATCGGTTAACATAAATATTAAAAATACTGAAACGAAATTTTCATTTCCATAACTTTCTCCTGTCAAATTGAAAATTTTGAAATTTTTACGAAAATTATAAATGATAAGATTTTTTTAAAAGTTGAATTGTTTATGAAAAATAATTGTTGATTTAAGAATTTAAGGTCATGCGTAAGCCTCTTAATTTATAGGTTTTTGTAATACATATTATAGTGTAGAAAAAACCATAATATTATATCAGTGGTTTCCATATAATTTGTGTTATTGGGAGTTGCAACCCCCAGTTTGTACTAAACTTGTACATGTTGTAGAGCAGAAGTAGTTTGTTTTTATATAATATATTCAAACGAATTCATGATTATGAAATAACACAAAAGGGGAGGGCTCAATGGACAATATAATGTATCTGAGTGCCCGTTTTTAAAAGTACCTGTGACCCTCCAAAAAAAATTCATTGTGACAAATATTTTGATTCATTAAAAGTTATTATAAATAAATTATAAACAAATTTAAACATTTTAAATTTTTTTTTAATTACTAAATAGAAAATTCTAAAGTAAAATATATACTAGTATAATTGCAATTCTGTGCATATTATGCACACTGCACAGTGCACATAGAGGGTTCTTCTATAGCATATAATAAAATAATATAATATAATTTGTTTTACGTCTGTGATCCACCCAATTTTTTATTATTGAATTTCCATATTCCACATATTAAACGTATATATATGCCAATAAAGATGTCTTAAAGTTTCTTATTAAAAATTAATTGCGAAAAATAATTTTCTTAAAAACTAAAATTATTATTTTATAAAATTATATGGGATAAAAAACTTAAAGAAGAGAAATTCCAATTTGTTTATATAAAAAAAAATATTTTTTTAAAAATAGAATTGGAAACATATGCAACATTTATTATTATACAGCAAAAATTAGCTAAACCATCAGTAAGTGTGTTATACATTTTGACACAAAAAACGAAACTCATTTCAATGTTTAAATGAAAAAAAAAAAAATGTGTGAAAATTTTAACGAATTTTATATACAAAAAAAATAGTTGTATTTTTAGTTTTCTATACAAAAAAGTGTCTTTTGGTGTCAAAAAATATTTTTCATTTTTTTTCAAATTCTATAAAATATAGAAAAGTGTGTATAGGTAACGGAATTCGTTTTTCGCTCCTGACTCGGTTTTCTTTTCAACGCATACGCGCGCGCAAACAGATAAAATTTAAAATATTTTATTAGCACAAACTAATAACGAAAAAAATATTTTGTAACTGTATTTGATGAGATGAAAATTTTTTATCGCTATTCAGAATTAGAGCTTTTGGGAAAAAATTCTTAATATATTTATTGTGTGTAAATAAATTTTCCACATATACTATCCTCGCATCATCATCAGCAGCAGCGCCATCAAAGTATGTGTAATTACAAAAATAGAATAGCTCGCTAATATAAAATGAAAATTATAATATCGTTTTTCACCGCGATTTTCTTTCTCTTTTAAATAATATATTTTCTTTTTGCTAATGTTTCATCTAGCCAAATGTAGTATGATAGAAGAAAAATAAAAATAAATTTTAAAACAAATAAACAAACGAATTTAGTGGTTTGTTTTGATGGCTCAAATAATTAAATATAAAGTTAACTGATTGTTAAAGTAACATCTGATTTTCTTTTAAGCAAGTTTATATTAAAAACAACAAGTTAATAATTTTAAAATATTAATAACAAATATTTTAATTTTAGAAATATATTTCCATAGAAAAATACATTAATTTTTAAAATATAAATATATGGAGATGTTAAAAACATATTTTATTAAGTGGATCTATATGAACCACTAAAACTTTTCAGATGTTGTACTATAAATAGATTCAAAGATATGATAAAATGCAAGTGGGTGTAACATCTACACTATGTATAAAATATTTCACTATTGGAAAAATTAAAAATATTTTTTCATAATCTCTAAAACCTCATAAACAAGTGTGTTTTCACATATTTTAGGTCCCATTTTAATTCCATATATTATATTATGATGTGTTGCATTTGTACTGCATATAAATAACATCACTCATGAATATAGTATAAAGGTATGTGGGAGAATAATCCATTTTTCAGATAATCCAATTATAGAAAATTCCACCAATAACGTTGTTCACCTACTTATATTTCAAATTTGTATCGCACACAAACACTCTATACACACAAAATTGCGGATACGTCATTTCCTTTTTGAAATTTTCCCATTTAAATTTTTGCATATATGGTGGCCATTTTTAACAATAGAAAATTTAAATTTTCACATAAATACACGTATTAAAATGTTTGAAAAAACCCAGTTATGGTTTGAAAAATCCAAGAAACCCCAAACTTTGATTTACAAGAACTATATAGCCCCTAATTCACACATATCGCACTTACATAACACACAAATCTTAAAAATTCTTTTAATTTTTCACTTTTTTTTGGCGTTTTAAAATAGAATTAGCGAATTTTAAATAGAAATGTATAGAGAATCAGATATGTGACCAACTAACCTGAGCGCCTAAATCAATCCACGCAACAGAATATACGCGAAAGCACTGATGAGCATAAAGATGCTGAAAACCCCACCTTACCCGACCAAAAAAAAAAAACGTTCCAACACCCATATTTAATTTTCTCCTATGCGCCCACAATTTCCCCAATAGTTTTTCATTGTATTTTCATATACGTATATGCAAATAAACACAAAATGTTCCCCATCCGTGAAAATCCGAATGAAAAACTGCTAAAGATCGGCTGTGTTGTTTGATGAAAAATCTAAAACTTTCACATATTTAAATTTTCTATATATAAAAAGCATGAAGGAAACTCGCAAGAAAAACCGTATACGTATTAAACCCACTTTGAAATTAAATTTTTAGTGCGCTTGTGTAAAAGAATAAAGATTTTTTTTCTAAAAGCAATTTGTATATAATAAAGTCTACTGTTCAATGTACATTGTACATATGCCGCAGCCTTGTTCAATGAAAATGTTATTTATTTGTTAAACTATACAATATAGTTTGTATTTAATTGATAAATTTATATAAATAATATTTAAAATATTTTGAAAATTGTTCTTTTTAGCAGTGCCAATATATTGTGATAATTAGCTTGCGCACTTCCTTTGAGGACATTCATTATGCGCATTTGAGACTTCACATTATATCGTAAGTATACTTAATTTCAAAACAAACCCTTCAGAAATAAATCTTTCCAGCCAGCGGCGAGCGGTGAATTTTTTAAGTAGTCCGCAGAAAAAAACTTTCAGCATGGAGTAGTGAGTATAGCGTCACGGCTTTGTGTTCAAGACTATCAAGAGGTTGTGGGTTCGAGACTCGGCAGAATCAAAAAATTTTCACAACTGGGCTATCACCTTTTATTTGCGCAGGTGTTTAAAAAAAAAATAGCGAACGCAGTGGTTCGAAAGCCACTTAAAGCCGATAACAGATAGGATTCCTCATATAGTGTAAAAACCCGCCCCACTGATCACCAAAAAATATGGCTAGTGCGAGTTGCTGACAAC
>JANSTW010069330.1:0-10451 GCA_027564275.1 Diadocidia ferruginosa | reverse complement strand
TTATAATTATTTACTAAATTTATATTAAATATATTTTATTTAAAAAAAATCGTTAATATATTATAATAAATGTGTTCGATTCGGGCGGCGGCGGTGGATAATATTTTGTTTTTTAGGTTAAATTTGGTTAATTGTGTTAATTAGATTAGATAGAAAATTTACGGAGAGTTTAAATATTTCAAAAAAATGATGAAAGATATGAGTTTTATTTAATTAATTTTATTTTTAAGGCACAATATTTAACATTTTTTGTTTGTATTTTTAGATACGCCTCATGTTAAATACTTTTATTATTTTCAAACCTTAAAAACGGATATTGCGGTTTATGCGGTTGTTGTCAATGTTGTTTATATAGTCTTGTGCATATATATATTTATGTCTTTACACCATCAATTTCTATAAATTATGGTTTTGGCGTGGAATTTGTGAAAATTTTATATAAAAAAAAACTACTTGTTAAATGAATGCTTCTCTAAATGCGTGACACCATAATATTTATAATTGGACCCGAATTCGATAGAACGGTTAAAGCTTCTTTTATTGGAATTTTTGTACAATCAATGCCATCAATGTCCAAAACTTTATCATTTTTTTGCAATAGTCCAGCTGCTGTAGAATTGATTGAAATTTCACTTATGTATATGCCCTGGCGGATGGAAGAAAAAAGTTAATTTTATTTATGTTATTGCAAGTTCATAACTTTACAAATTAATTTTGCTTTACATTTTTTAATTTTATTATATAATTAATTAATTTAATTAATTTAATTAATTTAATTAATTTATTTATTTTATTAACTATATAATATTTTGTTTTATTGTATTAAAAAAGTGCTTTAACATTTTAAAATAAATTAGAAGAAGCAGCTAAATATATTAACTAACCTTTTCATGCTGCAATTCGGCCACTTTAAAACCAAGGTCCGGACTACTTTTGGGAACGCGTACTTGCATCTGAAATTAAGAAAGAAAAATTGAAATTTTTGTTTTTAGGCATTTTTATAATTAAATTTATTTTTAATTTAAAATTTGTAAATGGATTAGTAAATAATAACTTTCAAATTTTTTAATGATAAAAATGGAAAGAAAGTTTGATATCGTTTCAACTTGCTGTTCAGAAAGAAAATTGAGTTGTCTTATCACATGTAGGGGGCAAAAAATCTGATTGGATCGATAAATTTTATTGATTTCATCGATAAAAAATGTTGATTTGATTGAAAATTTGTATTATGATCAATTTTTTTGAGAAAACGGTATAGGTTAGGGATGTAGTTTTTACTTGAAATTTTTGAAAAGAAAATAGGAAAGGGTTGGTAATGGATGTTTGGAATTTTCAAAGAGGGTAAATTTTTCAATGAGCAGATGTGTGTTTTGGAACTTCGAACTGTGTAAAGTTTAAGTACTGGATTTGGTATAATGATATTTGATGTTAGGGAAAATTCCAAAAATTTCAAAGTTTCAAAAAATTTTGAAATTTAAAAATTTATTATTTTTTGAATTTATAAAAATTTTTTATTTTTGCTTTTACTATTCATAAAAAAAAATCCGTATGATATACCTATGGATTATGTATGCAAATAGGTCAAAATGGTCTGATTGCTGGGACCATGTTTTTTTCTCGATTTATGATGCCATCATTCAGAAAAACTAGAAAAAAAGTGTCCGTCCGTCCGTCCTCGAATTTGTAGACACAAAAATGAGTTGAACCAATAGTCGCATTTGGTCAGCGTGAGTTTTTAGTGGTCCCATTGTTTGGAATTGCATTTGGGGTCTATAGGTCAAAGGGGAGAGGGACCTCCATTACGATATTTTTTTGTAAAAATGGCCAAAAAATATAAGCATATCGCCTATGTATTTGAAGAAGTCATTATATCAATTTTTTGTGAAAAACAATATTTTCACTTTGGACCCTCTAAAAGTATATTATTCATTTTATGTATCAACTATTTTATATGTATTACTCATATTTATGCTCATTTTTATTAGAAAATTCAATAAATTCTTTTTAATGACAAAAAATACACAAAGACATTTGCTTTTTTTATGAAATGTACTTAGCGACTTCTGCCAATAGATAGGCGATATAGAGAAAGAGTTTACGAGTGGATTTGGCTAAATTTTAGATGTGTGAGTTTTTGTGCTTAGTGGTGAAATAGTGTGGGATTGAATTTAGGGTCTATAGGGCAAAGGTGAAGAGAGATTTTTCTTTTTTTTTGTATGGAAAATATGAGCAAATAGAGAAAGTTGTAAATTTTTTTTTTTGGTTCTTTACCCTGGAATTGAATTTGGGGTCTCCAAGTCAAAGGGGGAAGGGACTTCTATACGTTTTTTTTTTAAATGGACCTAGTCGTAACTTCAACAGATAGTAAAAGCAGCATCACAGTTTTAGTTTCAATTTTAGAATTTTTGAAATTCTCTTACATCGAATAACAAACCCTTCCTGTACACTGTCCAAAAATGTCAAGTAAAAATACCCATCCTTACTTCCACTTTCAATCAATCAAATAAAAAAATGTATCGCGTAAATCATGCTCAATTATTGCTCAAATCAACTTTCTTTTATCGATCAAATAAGTATTTAAAAAAAATCAGAATTGAGTGATAAAATATTTTATTCGATTGAGTAAAAATTAGGGCATATCAAAATAGGATCGAATCAAATCCTGAGCGAGTCAAAACCAAGATTTTTTTTATAGAATCAAAATTTTTAATTTGCCCAAACCAATTTGATTTGAGCGTCCTAAACGATTTTCTAATATATTATTATATTTGATTTCAATCTACGATATTAGCAAACCTGAGAAAAAAAACAAATATAATTTAGAATATAGAAAATTTTACCATATTTAGTTTCAAACTCGGCAATTATTCTTTAGGCTTTTAGGTCAGTTAAAATCTGGCAATTAAATTTTTAGTTGGAACAGCGCGGTAATTTTTTCGATTAGGCACAGTGTAGGAAAAAGTTAAGAGAATTTTTGTAAAAATTTAGAAATTTATTTTTGTCAAATAAATTTAATTTGTATTTTGAATAATATATTTTAGAGATTTTTTTTAGGATTTAATAAAGAAAATTATAAATTATAAGGAATTTGATAACAAAAATAATGTAAGTTTTCAGGTACAAGTCTAACCAGTTTTTTTTTTTTTGGAATGGATTTCCTTATGGAAATCATTTAAATTTGGAAATCAGCGGGACACACAATTTTTCATAGTGGGTAACCCTTCGACTATGAAATATATTACAAATATTAAAATAATTCAATTTTTGGAGTTAAAGATAATAATTATAAATTTGTTTCTTTTAGCGGTCGTTTTTTGAAACTTTGCTTCAAGAGTCTGCAATAAAGAAGAAAAGTATTAATTAATAAACTTAAATAAAATAAAAAATCGAAGTTTTTTTTCTGGATAATGACGATCACAATTTAAATTCCATCGTTTCTTATAATGATGATAAATATTTCAAATTTTAGGTTCAAAAAGAAATACATTTTTGTATCGCTTCAAGTTTATATTAATCAATTTTTCATTTTGTTAAAACTGCAATAAACAAAAATTAAATAAAAATATTCATCGTGTCTTTTACTCTAATACGAGAGAGCATAGAGATTTGTTAACCCTTTTTTATCTGATAGCATGATTTTCATTTAATATGAATAATATATCTCGCATTGGTCATATTTTTTTGGTGATCAGTTGGGATAGTTTTTACATTATATGAAGTTGTTGCTTTTTTAAATAAATCTGGTGAGGATCAGAACCACGTACTCAGGTTTGGCAAAAAAATCCAGCATAAGGAACCAATTCAAAAAATAATAGGTTTGGTAGAGATTGAATCATTGAATGTTTTTTTATTGAAATTTAAATGACATCAATTTTCCAAAAAAAAATCTCAAAAAAGCTTTTCATTTTTCCACCATCTTGAATAATTCCGCCATATTCGATTTCAATTCATATTTTTAAGGTCTATTAATATTATCATCAAAAACATTGCATTTAAAACGTAATGCGCCCAAATGCACGCTAGAAACACTGACTATTGAATTCGATAATATTTTCAAGTTTCTATGAAAGATTATAAAGAAAATATTTCTGGTAATTTTCTTTGTCATTTGGCTTTTTCTTTGAACAAATTTTGCGGAAATTTTCTTAAATCATAGAAAGCAAATTTTTTCGGGGAATTGTCGTTTCGGAGAATTGTTGTTTCGGAGAATTGTTGTTTCGGTGAATTTGCGTTTCGAGCAATTTTTGAAAAAAGCAAACAAAAATTAAAATTCTAGAGAAAATGTCGCGTTTTGAAACAAGTTTGCTTATAGTTAGCTCTATCTACGATAAACCTTAAAAGTATTTTTTTCAAAAACCAAACAAAAAACAAACCTACCACTTTTGGATTTTTATGCAAACCAAATAACCATGGCGTTGACTTACTATTACTCATTGATGAACTATTGCGTAAATTTGAGGTTGTCGTTGATGTACCAGACATAATACTTGCATTATCATCGCCATTATTTGCACTTTGCTGCTGCTGTTGTTGTTGTTGTTGTTGTTGAAATGATAAATTTAAATTTTTATCCACCAAATCAATTGAGGAGATTGTTGCATTTTTTAAATTATCATGATATTCTCGGTCATCATCGTCATAGTCATTTACATTATCTTCATCTAGATCATCGTCCACATTAGTCTCACCGTTCTCTGTTAATTGTTGTAGTTGGTGGTCGTTTAGACCATTCTCGTAAAGATTCTTTTTGTTTCGATAGCTATCGTAAATCATTAAATCTTTTTCGGATTTCTTTGTAAATGCTTTTGCTATATGATACGGCGGAGGCTGACGTATGGGTGGCTGTATGCGTTGATCAGTCGGCGGTGCATAATAAATGCTATCGTTTTGTTCATTATTATAAATTACTTCAGGAGCAACAGAATTATAAAGTGCAAGATGATTGGGCACATTTGTTTCATGATGTAGTCCAAAGCCGTTGTGTTGTGGTTGTGGCAAACTATTTTCATATAGCTGCTGATTGTTATTGTAAAATTGTGGCTGTTGTTGAACATAAAATTGTCCATTTTCATTGTTACCATCAATTGGATAATGGGACGTTGAACGTTGTGAATAGCTAAAAATACTCTCGTCCCCAAATGAACTGGCCTGGCTCATTCGTATGCCGGCCATATTCTCAACGTTATCACCGTTTGGATTAAATTGAACATTTTCATATTTATTCATACGAATTCCGTCATCGGTCGTAACCAAAAGTCCATCACCATTTTTGTAGCCATAATGATTTGAAGCGGACGTACTACAAATACTTAAATTTTCATAGTCAATCAACTGTTGCGGCGGTACGATAGGTTGAATATTGTGTGATTGTTTTTTGTCAACAGTTGCATAAAAACAAGACGGATTCGAATCTATTTCATCCTGGCCATTGTTCAATAGAAATGGTTTTGCATATAAATCTTTTTGATAAGCATTCGGTTGATAATGGACAGTCGTCCCGTTTTGCGATAACAGCGGTTGTTGTTCAATTATTTCTGCATCGTTTTCATCGTGATTTCCATTGAAATTTCTTCTTTGTTTGGTAACAATATCAACATCCTCTTCGTCATCGTCAATGGCCAATAAAGCCGACGGATTTAACATTAAAGACGAGTTGGCGGTTAATCGAGCCTCTTTCGGATCAATTGATTCGGTTTTTTTCGTTTCCTAAAAGTATTGAAAAATTATTAAATTATTTGATTAATTTATCCAAGAATTTACCAAAATTTCATCAATTTGGGCATAATCACTAGAACCACAAGCTATATAATCACCGGCTCCGGTTTTCTGGATATTTTTTGCATATTTAGCCAGAACACGTAACTCTTTTGGATACGGTGTTGGTGAACGCATTAATCGGCCAGTTTGTTCAATGCTGACAACTGGATCCGATGCAAAACAGATGCGTCGTGATGGTTGTTCAGTCATAGCATCAGCCGATAGTTTCGGTGGAATTTGGTACGGAGGTTCACGATCACTTTGTTGGTCGGCTGTAAATTAGAGGTAGGTTAGAAATTTGTAAATAATTAAATTTTCAAGTGCTACCATTGTTAACATTGGACGTAGTTTGTGGCAACATAAAACATGTTAAATGAACACTTTGTTCGGGTCCATATTCCTTTTGTAATGGCATTAACGGTTGACTTTGATTGTCCGATATCCAGAGGGCGGCCAATTGTGATAGACCCAACAGTGACACTGGCAAATGAGTTATGAAATTATTTACAACGTTTATGACACGTAAATTGTGTAAATGTCCAATGTTAATTGGCATATCGGTTAGCTTATTGCCGCGAACACTTAACAGTGTCAGGGCAGTACAACTGCATAGTTCATTTGGCAAATGACGAATTAGATTTTCATCGGCCGTCAAGAAGCGAATTTTCCGCAACAGACCTATAGACGGTGGCAATCGAAACAGATCATTGTGGCTGACCATCAGCTCTTCCAAACAATCTAATTGACATATTGATTCAGGTAATTCTTGTAATTGATTTTCGTCTGCCTTCAATTTCACCAAACATTTCATCATGCCAATGGAAAATGGCAAATTCTCTAATTCATTACCCGTCAAAGACATCTCTTCACATTTAGCCCAATTACTTATTTCGTTAGGTAAATGTGTCAGCAGATTATTGCTTGCCTCAAAGTGAATCAATTTTCGTAGGTTTCCCACATTCGACGATATGCGACGTATTCGATTATTATCAATCCATAATTCAGTTAAATTGACTAATTGACCAATTACTTCAGGCTACAAAAAATTAAAATTTTATTTAAAAAAATATTTTAATTATTTTAACCCTTTAGCACTTACTAATTCTGTAAATTCATTGTGACCAATATCGATACGTTGCAAATTCTGCAAGCGAGCCATTGATTTGGGCAATGTTATCAAATTGTTGTCGCGCAACTCCAGTATTCGCAAATTGATCAGCCGTCCGAAATTGGCCGGTAAAAACTCAAGGAATGTATCATTTAAATAGAGCTCTTGCAGTGATATGAGACTGGTTATTACGTCTGGCAATCGTTCTAAACTGTTTACGCTTACGTCTAATGTTAGTAAATGTTTACATTGTTTCATGTTATCGACAAGTGTGGTTAATGCTGTTGTTGTTTTTTTATGAGAAGAGAAATTTATTAATTAAATAATTATTATTGCTAAAATTAAGAATGATTACAAAATTATGATTAGAAAATCGATCCGAAGCCGCCTCCCTCCTCCAAATTGGAATTCTTTACTACAAAAAAACGTATAGAAATTCCCTTCTTTTTGACCTGGAGACCCCAAATTGAATCTATGAGTCAGCTACAAAAAGTGCAACTGTTTTAGAAAAGCTAGTTTTTTATACTATGTAGAATTTGAGGAACGGGTAGCTCCCATACAAAAAATTGGGATAAATGGGAAGAAAATGGAGATAAAAGTTCTAGATGAAATATAATCATGAAAATTTGTATGGATAGTTTTTTGGTGTCCCCATTGTCTGTAAGTAAGTAAATCCAATTTAAAAAATTAGGGAAGAAAATATAGCACACAAGGAAACGCTAAGATCTAGAAATTTGAAAAGAATATTTTATTTGTGTTCTTATTATTTTGAATAGAAGTCAATATAAATAAAAAAAAAATTTCAACACTTTCGTGTGATAATGTTAACAGATTTTTTTTTAATTTGCGTGCGCTTGTCATCGTTTTTAACACAACACAGTTAAACTAGCTCCGAGCGCGATAAGTCTGTCTCGAGTGACGATCACTTTTGAACTGGATAAGTATGCAATTCGACGCTCGGACTATTACTCTATCTAACCCAAACCCTTGTAACGCTATAAACGGAACATAATTTGACTTTTAGCCAGAAATTTGATATTTTGTCCCACTGGGGCCGCACAGTAATTCCTCTCGACGGACCTGTCTCTAGCCTGCCTCTATTTCTGAACTAGAAAAATCTCGAACAAAATTGGTGTTTGTAGCAAATTTTTGAATTGTTTTAATCTTTTATACACATTTGACTAATCACTAAAACCCTCGAAAATTTACCAAAAAAAAAGATTTTTGTTGCAAAGAATCGATTTTGTATGAAAAAAAAAACAATACAGGGATTTAAAGAATACCCTTAAAGAATAATCAAAATATTATCTAAGATCTGAAGATAAATTATGAATTATGAATTATGAAGATCTAAGATCATTTTTTATTTTAATAAAGCTAATCAAAAAATTGATCATCCAGTTAAAAATATGGAAGAGGTTTCAAAATAAATTTTAAAGGTTTTGTAGCAAAATTTTTGAAAATAAAAAATAAAAAGCTTTTCAAATCATAACATTTTTAGTAAAACAAACTCTTTTCATTTGCTCAAGATGAAATCAATATATCCAAACAATTTAATTACATTGAATATAAAAACAGTTTTTCCCGCATTTAATGTTGTTAATAAATTATCTGTTTTTTTTCTCGTAATTAATAAACTCATATTTACAATTCATTCACATCGCAACGAAGCAAAATTCAATTCAACAGAAAATTGCGTGCTTTGGATAAATTATTTAGCCGCAAATAAATAAAAAAAAGACAAGAAAAAGAGCTCATACAACACCCACTCAAATTATATAATTAATGTTCAGTAGTTATTAAGATAATTAAAGAGAAAACCCACTCGCCTATCAGATCGCAGGCGACAAGTATAAAAGATACAATTTTTGGTTGTACGTATATGGATCAATATGTTGCTACCCCAAAATCTACCAACAATTTATACTTACAATTACGTGACAAATTAATGTTTTCTAAATTTGATAATGAACTAATGGCTGGTGGTATGGCATTTATGTCATTGTCGTTTAAATGAAGTATTTTCAATTCTTGACAATAGAATAGTGGTCTTGGAAGATCGGTTATCTATGGAATTGAAGGGTTAATTTACAAATTGTAAAGCAAAAGACCAACTCTTACTCTATTCGAATTTAAATGCAATTCTTCCAACGTACGTTCGTACTGAAAGATGTCGGGCGGTACATCGTGCAATGAATGATGTGAAAAATCCAAACAAACTATCCGATCTTCTGTGTTTCGTAAATTGATACAATTAAAACATGTCCACCATGGCATCGTCAATGTCTCTGGCCGCAGGCTTTCAAGCCCGCAATATCAAAATAAAATTTATCTTTTAAGAGATAAAATGTTGAGTCAATATTGTAATTTGTTTTTATCAGTCTCAGCTCATATTTAATGGAATAACTATTTACTTAATTCATCTGTGGTTACGATTATTAAAAAAAATGTAAATAAGATTATTTTTGGGTGGTGGTTTGCGGCCACAAATTATAGAATTACGATTTTGGCGATGAGTATAGAGGTGTTGTTGTTTGGCGGTGTATAGCTCAGTATTTTCTATTTCTATATTTTTATTGTTTTGGTTTTTCTTTTCGGGGCAAAGACAATGCTCTAGCATACATACACTGTTTAAGAGTTCAAGAGTCTTGCAAAGCCAAAAAAATCACAACAAATTCTGTACTTTATGGTCACAAATCACGCAATCTCAAAGCGACGGCGATGACAAAGTGGATGTACACAAATATCGAAAAGTTGCTCTCTTGCACAGAATTATTAGTTTTTCTGAAATAAATTCATGTTTATTGGACAATTAAATAGTTACAATACACAATTTTTACCTTTTCTGGTCATTTTTACTACATTTTAATGGGTATTTTAGAGATTATTTGTTAAAAAAAATGCTTCGAAAACGAATAAAAAAAACGTAAATTCCTTAGTAAAGGCCAAAGGCCAAAGACTTGCATGACAGACGTTACTCTAGCCGCGCGCCCAGTGCACTTTGTGTAAAACGTTTTCGTCATAAATTTAACATCGACAAAATCGATAAATGGGAAATTTTGGTGATTATATAAAAATTGTTGTGCATGTGCAGAAAAATATAATAATATGGCGTATCTGCAGCATCTAGCGAAATAGTCCTCTACTAGCGAATATGCTCGAAATATGACCCACCCTCTCTATCCTGTAAAAAATCATCTTCGACAACAAAATTATACTGCGACTTTTGAGGGAAACCCCTCCCATTTTGAAAGGAGGGGTGACCATTAGGGTGGGCCGAAATATGCAAAAATTCGAAATTTCAAACAAAATAGTGCGGAAAAGTTGTGTATTAAAATAATAAAAATTTCCTCATAATATTTTTATTTTTTTAATTTAAGTCTAGATGTCGCGCCTGTGAGTTGAAATTCTGAGAATTCTATGGGAGCGTCAAAAATAAAAGCTTGAATTTTTAGACGATTGATAGCTCAAAAGTTGCGTATTTGAAAATCAAAAACAGCTATAAAGTTTTTTTAAAATTCGAATTTTTATTTTTAATCCTCCCATAGAGATTTCAGAATTTCAACACACAGGCGCGACATCTAGA
>JANSTW010069319.1:0-10451 GCA_027564275.1 Diadocidia ferruginosa | reverse complement strand
CTAATTTCAGAAATGATTTCACAAATTTCTGAAATTATTTCATTATTTTCTGAAACTATTTCATTAATTTGGTATTTGTAATTTTTAAATATGAAATTTAAATTTACAGCAATATAAATATAGGCTGTAAATAAAATATTTAAAACTTTCTACTTACCAATTTTTAAATAAGAATTACTGCCCTGGCCCGCCGGTAAATTTCTGGTAGTTTTTTTTCGCGTTTTACTTACTATGAACTATTTTTAATCTTATTCACATCAAAGTAACTGTAACAAAAATTCGTTCATTTACATTTATTATACCCGCCGTAAAAAATTATTTAAACTAACCCAAAATTATTTATATCAAATGTCTTCAAAATTTACCACACATATGTGGATTGTCGCGGCTGATCTCATCGATGATGTTGTTGTTCATGAAAAAATCATACAAAAACTGAAGCCAGAGAAAAATCGGCTCAAAGTCCACGGAATATTCGCCAGTCTCTACGTACGATACGTTCGAATTGTAAACCGTCTCGGTGAGTGCTTCGATCAAACGTTACAGGTGCAAAAACGAGAAATTGTTCGGCGCCTTTTGGAGGCAGCCACAAAGCGAATGCTTGAGTTACAGAACGAACTTAAAGCAATTGAAATGAGCGAATTTGTGTACGTCGACAATGCACTAATTGAACAAAAACTCATTCCACAAGATGTGGAATTGCTAAAGCCACTCTACTATCCGATGAGAAGAACGAAGATTATTGAAAATATTATCAAAGGAGTTCAAAAAGAGGCGAAGCAAGAAGAGAACTCTGATAATGATCAGTCCCAGAAGAAGACAATAGAGTTTCTGAAAAAAGAATCAATGAAACTTACGCCCGAACAAGAAGAAGCGCAGAGAAAGCGACAAATTTTAGTCGATGCCATCGATTTGATAAAAATTCATGAAAAAGCAAGGTTCCCACTATTTTTATTTGATTTTGTAATTACTTTAAATGTTTTTCCTCCATAAAGACAAGACCGAATTTTACTAGCAACTATTCAAACAAACCCAGACGTCTATTTACCCCTACCCGAACCAATTGTACAGAAGGAATTGTACAAATTCTATCATAAATCTGATCAAAATTTACTTTTTCCAATTAAAAGGACCAAATTTCAGGGCGATTTTTATCAAGGTCTTTTGAAATGATCGTTTTTTTTTTTAAATAAATTAATTTATTTATTTTATTTGATAAAAATATCTATAGCAATTCGAACATTTAGTCAAGTTGAATATTACAAATCACCCAACGAGAGTAGGGCCGTTAAAAGAATTGTCGCAGCGGAAATATTGCAAAGTCCGCCGAAAACTACAAAAAGTGTTTCTGTCAAGAAGTCCTATCAAGAACAAATCAATCAACGGCTACAGACGGAGTTGGAAATTGAAATCAGTAAATTTTGATAAAATTTACCTCTTTTGGGCCTCCTTACCGGGCGGTGTCCCTCTATACACCCAAACCCACTATAACAGTTGGCGATCATGCCCACCACAGATGTCCTATAAAATTTAAAGTAATTTAAACAATTTCAAACACTTTTATGTTATTTTTTTGGAAGATGCTCAAGGTAATTATCTAAATATCTATGATTTAAAAAAAAGGGTTTCCACGCACATAAATGTTTAATTAGGAATTTATGATATTTTTATCAAAAATTAGTAGAACTTATTTTGTTATAGTGCGTTTGGGTATTTCAAAGCGGTCGCCTTTCGGGCGAGAGAGGGCCCAAAAGAGCTAAAGTAAACTTCAACCGAAATGTATCTTTATACTGATCCCATACGCTAAATTCATTTTAGAAAGGCAACAACAGACCGAGGCAGCAATTAAAATTCAGCGATTTTTTCATCGTTATCGTTTAAGAAAACTAATTCAAAAACGACAAATGAAACGATTACTAAATCTCGGAATGATCGAGCATCGTAAGTTGGCAACTAGGCAGCCAAATGAAATGGAGGAAATGCGCGAACAGCGTCGAAATAGAAAAGATTTTTTCGATAAAAAATTTGTGGAAATTTGTCAAAATGAAAAAAATCGCATTTTAAAATTACGATCTCCGTGGATAATGGAAGATATTTCCGATCATATTCGCGAATGGTTTCACCAAATGTACGAAGCTGGCGGAGAATTCGATAAATATCCGCCGCAAATTAAGGGTGGCACAATTTTGGTAGTTCGAGGCGAAACGAAAAGTCCCGAAGAATTTGCCGAATTTATTCGGATAAGAAACGAAAATCAAAAGAAAACGGAAAGTCAGAGGAAGGCGGTAATTTTTGATAAATAGATCGTTATAAGACCCATTTATTTAAAAAAAAATTTAGGAAGCCGAAAAAGAAGCCCAAAAGAAATTACAAGCAAAAGAACGACAAAAAGCGGCCAAGTTAAAGGAACAAAAGTTACAAATGGAAAAGGCCAAACGGGCTCAAAGAGAGGGAAAGAGTTGGGATTTTGCGCAGTCCAATTTTGTAACAAATTCTTTTCGTACGTATTTATAGTTGAAGTGGAAAAATTTTTAGTCTTCTGAAAAACAAATTTAATATTTGAACTTTTTCTGTTCAGCCGAAATTTGCACGGCTGAACGCTTTGTTGTTGGCCAAAATGTTGTCCATAATAGAATTGTACAAAAAAAAAAACTTTTTCCTATTTTATGTAAGAAACCTCAAAAAGAAGCTTAGTCTTATCGTGTATGACTTTTTACTTTACTGGCCAGAATTTTAATTATTTAAATTTAAGAATTTAAATTTTTGAAAATGTCCCTGATCCATTTTATGCCGGTTGGGTTCGATCTACTACATTTTATCATTGCGACCAACGTAAAAAAATAAAAACCAAAATTGTATGTAATTTTTTTTTAATAAATAGAGTAAGAATTCCTCTAGGAAAAAAAATCCACACTGTCTCCGATTTTAGGCGGCAGATTTAAATGTTGGTTTTTTAAAACTGTTTTTATGTGTGAGTGATGTATAATATGGGTTTACAATTATAATTGGAATTAATTATGATATTCCTTAACATAATTAATGTCTTTTCAGTAAATTTAGATAAAATAATGGAAGAATTTAAACATGAATGGCAATTTGTTGATGAATTTGAAAATTCCAATGAATCCCCCTACATGGATTGGATCAGATTGGATCAATACGCTGCCGTTCACAAAGAACTGCGGGCACAATTTGATGAGCAAATGCGAGAAGAATATGAACTCTTACGAAAGGCATTGTGTAAAGATTTAAAGAAAAAATATAAAAAAACAAAAATGCCAAGACAAAGGAGAGAAGTACAACGGGGCAAACGACGTGGTCCGAAAAATGCGGTGCCTTTTCCGCCAAATGACCAATCTGTTGAGAAGATTTATAATGATTTGCTAGCTGCTGGTGTTATTTGTTCATATCCAAAAGTTAAACTGGACAATTTTATCGGTGACATGAAATACTGTGCCTATGAAATGAGAAATAATTACGATCGGTAAATTTTTAATTTAATTTAATTTTGTAATTAATTACCGATGAACTCAGCGACATCTTGCACTGTACGAGTGAAGTTAAGCAAACTTTACGAACTTGGACACTTGGAATGGGTGAGATAAATATCAAGAAAACGAAATCTATTTGTATAGCCGGTCCGCCGGGATGTGGGAAGCGCTTCTTGGTACATTCTCTGTGTAATGAAATCGGTTAGTGTATAATTTAATTAAATGGAAAATTCGAAATAAATTCTGGTTACCTTGCCATCAGGCGCTGTCATGTTCAATTTAAGTCCATCCATCGTTCTGCGATACAAAGAAGATTTAAAAACATTTTTCTGGACAATTGGTAAAATGGCCAAACTATTTGAACCTTCGGTTTTATTCATTGACGGTGCTCACTATCCGTTCATAAAGAAGGTAAACCGCACAAATTATTCGAACTGCGCGTCTTTGACTGAAAAATAATCAGATTACAGCCAAAGATGCCAATCTTCAGCCTCGCCTATCGGGTAACTATCTACAAAAAATATTAAAATCAATCAATGTCAACGACAAAATCATGCTAATCGGAACAACAAATGAACCATGGAATTCAAAATTGGGTAAAATGAAAAAAGTCTACCAAAAGATAATTCTATGCCCGGGAGCAGATTATGGTGCAACGTATCAAGCTTGGTATCATGGCCTCTTGTCCAAAACTATACGGTACGATGAGCTCGCGATACTGACCTCTGGCGAGCTATCGGCTCTGGCCAAAGTCACGCAGCATTACCAATGTGCCCAAATTATGCAAACAATAGACAGAGTTTTGGATTTGAAGAGAAGAGTTTTGTAAACAAATTAAATATGCTTAAGTTTGATCACATTAAATGTATTTAAAATTATATACAGCTTATCAAGGTATCCTTTGAAGCCAGAAGAACTTTTGGCGGCACTGTTATCGGGACCCTTGCCAAATTTACCTTTATCCGAGAAGGTAAATTTTAACTTTTTTTGTTAATTTTATAACTTTTATTATACTCGATAATCGATACTTATTACTTAATGCAAAATAACGAATTGCGTGAATGTGCCCGCTTAAAATTTAGAAGAAAAAATAATTGTTATTGTGATTGTATATAAATTTCTGGCTGCGTACTTTTGTACGCTGGAACTTTTGCTTGTACAGGTTTTACAAAATATTCATGTGTTTTAGAACGTGAGTGCATATTTTTCGTTTTTCGAATTGTTGATATATTTTTTTAGAAATTGGGAGTTGTCTTTAATTTTTTTTTTTAATTTAAAAGATAATAATCAAAATATTACCCCGTTGAATTAAAATTATATTAAAAAATCTTGCCTAATAAACGACAATGTTTGCAAATACTTTTTTCTCAAGAAATTTACCCGACCCTAGTACAAAAAATAACATCATATAACATATTATAGGGCTAAATTGTATTTTGCTATCAGAGTAATTTTCGAAAAAATTATGTAATAACAAATCTGGTTTAAGTGCATACATCACAATATATAGAAAATATACAATTGCCTAGAAGTAGACAACTTATATAGCCGCATTTACAAAATAACAGATCTATTTTTGTAAACAGGATTTGAACAAATATCAAAAATGGTTTTCAAAGGCAAATGCATTTGCTAAAATGCGTGCAAATTATCATAACCAACAAAATATTCTTGCAAATAAGAAAACAAAGAAGTGAATTAAATAATTGTAATTATATTATAAAAAAAAATCAATAAATGAAATAAACGAAACTACATATTTTCTCAAGTCTTTTTATTAGCATTTTTTTTGTTCATTTTAACTTATTGTGGTATCGCGAATAATTTTGTAATCGATTGTTAACCAACTTTACGACAATAATTTCATCGAACGCCATGGTGAGATGACATAACAGTATAACACCCAACGACATAACACCCGCAACAACGCTTTTTTCAAATTTTTTCTAATTCTCAAACCCGTTATAGAAGCCAATATTTAACACTGTTCACCCCAAATTTAAACGCGTATTTATCCCCTCTATCCATTCTCCAAATATGGTGCTTTTATATTTTTTTAATAACGCTACAATCTCAATTTTTACGTTTTTTATCTGAAACTTTGAACCCCTCTCCTGCCATATAGGGGGTGGTTTCCCCCACTAACAAAATATATGGAGTGACTCGGGGGAAAGATTACCCTTACATTATAAGTGGGGGTAGGAGGCTCCTGCTGAAAACGCCGGTAAAGTGCATTTTAACCAAATTAACTTTCTCGCATTTTTCAAATCTATTATTGTGAACACATCTTAAATATAAATTGGTTGAATACTTTTTTCGCCGCAAAAAGTTTACATATCGCCGCACATTCTCTTTGCGCTATACTTGGTTTTTCGCGCACCTTTTGCATTTACATTTTATTGCATTTTTGTTTATTTTTTACCGCGATAAATTTTAATACAACTTTTGTTTTTTTATCCCACAAAAATTTGGAAATTTGGAAATTAACGGCAGAAAATAACAAATTAATCTGGTGAAATTAATAATGAGCAAAGGTAAGTTGTCCGTTTTAACTGTTTAATTGTTTTTGTTGGTATTTTTGTGGGCTTAAAGGGAGGAAAATTGTTTTTTCGTTATTTTGAGGTTATGTTTATCCATTGGATGGGGGGCGCGCATATTTTTTAAGTGGTTTTATTAATGGGGTTTATAATATTTTAGATGGAAACAACACCAAGTACACGAATTATGCGGCCACGGCACACACCAACGCCTAAAATGTCCGATCGTAAGAAGAAACTGTTTACAACAACGCGAAGCGACCGAGAGACGCCACCGACGACCAAATTGAACACCATCGCCGACGATGATGAGGATTCGGACTTGGGACCGATGAGCCCTCTGCAATTTAGCTCAAGTCCATCGAGCTATGGTGCTAGCAATGGGCGAGGTAATATTTGATTTTAGAATTTCTTGACAGTTTTAATGGAGCTTTGGGTTTTACAGGCAGCTACATGAAAAATTTAGAACATCGTACTGACTTTCGTAACGTTATGGTATTATTGTCGCCAATTGATAAAAATAAATACAAAATGTCTAGTGTAAGCAGACGAATTCTATCGCCAAACAGTTCCCCTCTTAAAAACGATCAATTGGCCGATAATGAAACGATCCCAAATAATGCGATATCAAACGTAAGCAAGAAATTGGACGACTGTGTGAGTGAATTCGAAGAAAACGACAAGGAAAATAGTGTAGCTGAAGTTCTTAAGACACCTGGAACGAAGGCAAACACTTCAGCTCCTCGCATTTCCTATCATAAATCGATAATTTTCGATACAGGCCTAACACCAAACGATGGATCCGTGTCGCCAACAACACGGAAATATCTACAGAAACGTACAGACGATTCCGCGGCTAAAGGGTCAGAATCGACTACAAAGGCCAAAACATCGCTATCTTTTACCGAAATATCGACCAAATCATTCTATGGCTCATCTGACAGTACGCAAAATATTCGTAAACCAAAGCCCTTAGTAATTCCAATAAAACAAACGAATAGCAAACGACATCGCCGAACCGCTTCCTGTGTACCTGTTTTAGGGCGAATAAATCGTCTGAATCGTCGCAAACTAAAACCATTAAAATCGAAAAAATCCTCTCTGTCCACAATGTCCAAAGATAAGCTACTCGAAACTGCCTATAATATAATTCTAAAGTCTCCACTAAATCACTACCTAAAGTCTAAATCTGAAGAAGAGAAAGACCTTGTCAATGATTCGTCCATCACTAAGGCTCAACTCCAGCGTATTGAGAAAATTCTTAAAAATCAACGTAATCCCTTGCTAGAAGAAGAGCGTCCACTGAATTGGAACGTGGGCGAGGCTCAAGACAGTCAATCCAAATCGACTAACGAGACTGCCGATTTTTCATCAAGTCAAAATTCATCGGCCTGCTCTCGACTGCTCGACACATCGACTGCTTCCGAAAATTCAATTGTCGATGATGTGTCGTCGGTTGTCGATGATGCCGAATCGGACGGAAAGAAACGGAAATTTTTCAAATCAAAAACAAACAGGCAACTCACCAAATATCAGGTCACTTCAACGTTGTGTGCTACAGTTAAACGTGGTGCCGACGGAACTTCGGCTGTCACATTGATGGCACCAAAACCGAAAAAGCCCAAAAATAATAAATTGAATTGTAAGTATTTTTATTTTGGCCGTTTTCCCCTCAAAATTGGAATTCCCAGAATTTCCCTTAAAAATAAAAAAAACTTTCAATCTTTTAGACGACGAACTATTGTACATTCAACAAGAAGTCTCTGACATAATATCTCGGTTACCCGACGACGATGATGATACCAATCATAAAGAGGATACAAATTTCACAGCCAACACTTCACTTGTCTCAAACGAATCGTTGGAACAACAATTGACCGATGAAAACAATCTATTTGACCAAACTGACTCAGAACAATTCAAACGATATAGTCAAATGTTACCGTACCAGACGTCCGATCCGGAAATTATCGAGCGACAACGAACCATCCTCGAGTTGCTCGTCAACAACAACATTTGTACGGACGAAAATTTTCGAATATTTATTGCCGAACCCGATGCATACAAAGAGGAAGCCAATCGCATCCTGGATCAACTATTTCAAATTGAAGTTGTGCCCGAGACGGACGATGACGCTGAGATCGCAATGGATCAACAATATTTTAACAATTCGACGACCGTTGTTGCAGCTGATGTTGCAGCACCAATGTCACCGGACAGTCAAATATCCGACATGACGTCGAGTTTGGTGTTGGATTGTCCAAATGATAAAAATGGTTTGTCATTTAACTATCCCGTTTAAATTATTTTAGAAAAATATTTCAATTTCTTTCTACACACACAGATTCTGCCGCCCCGGAAAAACTATTTCCCCTGTTCTACAAAAAGTCCAGTGCTGCTAATACGTCGACGACCAGAAAATCCTTTGCCAACATCGTGGGTAATAATTTGAAAAAATGGAAACCAATCGGTGACCGGCAATATCAAATCGATGCTGGCCAGAAAGAGTTTGGCGGCAAGCTGTGCAATGAGTGCGGCCTCTACTATACGGTTCACGAACCGGAAGAGGAAATTATGCACGAAACCTATCACAATTCGTTGAATTTATTGAGATTTAAGGTAAACGGTGAACTGCGTTTTTTTGGTTTTTGGGAGATTTTGATAGGTTAAAAGGGAAAGGGAAGGGGAATACTAGTAAAAATGTTGTCCCATGATTGCCGTGATTTCTGAAAATTATTTCTGATTTCCGAAATGATTTCCGTGTTTTCCGAATATGATATCTGATTTCCGAAATAATTGCCGTGATTTCTGATTTCCGAAAATTATTTCTGATTTCCGAAAATGATTTATGATTTCCGAAATGATTTCCGTGATTTCTGGAAATGATTTCCGTAATTTCTGAAAATGATTTCTGATTTCCGAAAATTATTTTTAATGAAAATGAAAATGATTTCTGATTTCCGAAATAATTTCCGTGATTTCTGAAATGATTTTCATAATATCTGATTTCCAAAAATGATTTCCGAAAATGATTTATGATTTCCGAAATGATTTACGTGATTTCTGAAAATGATTTCTGTTTTTCGGAACGATTTCCGTGATTTCCGAAATGATTTCCGTATCCATGTCCCATGATTTCCATAAGTGGTTTCCCCCTCTAGAATTTACGTTAACGACATCATGATTTTCCACTCCGTTTCTTCTCTTAAAAATTAAACTTAAACTTTGAAATTGGTCTCTTCCTCTTTACGTCTCAATTTGAACATTTCGATGTCTCATTCAGAACATCCCTCTAATAAATTTGGGAAAATGAAATTAGTCTCGTCTTGAAAGTCCATCATTCACAATTTTTTTTGGTTCAATTTTACAGGGCTGGAATAAGGAAACGATTTTAGAAAATAATATCTATGAATGGGGCCCAAATGGACGTATCATTGTTGTACAGGACACTGAAATTAAAGTCCGTTGGAACCGAGTGATGGACATTTTAAATATGATTGATAAGAATTTGGGATTTTGCGAAACGAGCCGCACGTTAAAACCACGATCAATGGTATTTTGTGACAATGTGGCTAAATTTTCTTAAGAAACAAAATTAAAAATGATTCATTTTAGGTTTATTTGGCAATTGCCAAAAATCAAGTGATCGGTGTATGTGTTGCTGAGCCCCTATCCAAAGCCCATGGACTGGTAAAGGTTGATGGGATCGATTGTATGGACACCACAACCACGCAACCGGTTAAGTGAGTTGAAAATGTTTCTCAAGTTGCGTCAATTTTCATAAATTTTGTTGTTGTTTCAGATGTGGCATCTCACGTTTATGGATTGCGCCGCCATTTCGACGTTACGGTGTTGCCACCAAACTGATCGAGACTCTTCGTTCGCATTTTATTTTCTACTATCGTCTCAATTTAAATGAACTCGCCTTTAGTTCACCCACTGAAATGGGTTTGCAATTTATTCGGAAATTAACCGCAAACATTTTAGTTTATTCGGATAATGAAATGAAATAGAAACTGGCGAGTTTTTTACAAAAAAACTTATTTGTGGCACACGTCATACACGTTTGTGTTGTACATAATATTTTATTTTAAATTAATTTTATAATTCTTTTTAATTTTTAAGAGATTTTTTTTTTTAAATTGGACCAGTGTTTTCCGTAACAGAAAAACATCACATAATTTTTTATTTTTTTAAAGTTTTACCAAAGACAATTTAAATTGTTTTTGGTTTTGCCAATAATATTTATAATTTTAAATATTTTCTTGGATAAGTTTTCTTAAAGTTTTCTTTACTCTAAGGATTTTCTCTATTTGAAACGAAATTATATTTTTATTTAACACATGAACTAATCCACAACAAAAAAAATCTTTAAGTGATGAAATTACAGTATTATTACTCAATGTTCTTTTTGATGCAAGTA
>JANSTW010069308.1:0-10452 GCA_027564275.1 Diadocidia ferruginosa | reverse complement strand
AGTGCGAGTTGCTGACAACACTCCACCTTTGATATAGTCGTCAATGAAAACCATGGTATCAGATAGAAGAAAAAAAAAGGGTAAAATGGTCCCTATGCTCCCACGCTTTGGAGTAAAGGACACGATGATGATGATATATATATTAGGAGGTAAAGGACAAGATGAAAATATGGTAAACATATTTTTTTGTTTAAATATCTTATTGCAAAAATTGAGCAACAATCAAAATATATATAAATAAATTAATGTCACTGGAATATGGTTATTTTTGTTATTGAACAAAGAATGCAGATAATAAAATATGTCCAAAAACTCAAAAATACTTTATTTTATAAAATAATCTTATAACCAAATATTAAAAAAAAATTAAATCATATGCTCATTGTCACTGGAATTTAGTTATTTATATTAATTTTATTATATAACCAATTTAAACAATCGACATATTTAACATATTACGATTTTTTTGTATTTTTAGAAAATTAAAGAAAATATTTTATAAAAGTTTCTTATGCCAAATATATACAAACTTCTGAAAATTAAAAAATATCACGAAGTATACTCAATGTCACTGGAAGTTGGTTATTTTCCACGTTACACTTAGTGTAAATTTTAAACTATACAATTAAATCATCGTGTCTAAACGTAAGTCCTTTTAAAAATCAAAAATTTTTAGCTTTATGGTTTTCCGTCCGATGAGCCACATAATTTGTGTTACCTATAATATTACAAAATATTTACAAATTGTTAAATTAAACCATCATACGAGTATACAAATTACGATTACATCTCTTCGTGTACGTACTATATAATTATTTTAAATTTGTTTAAATTGAAAATAGTAAATAATTAGGAAGCTAGAAATTAAGTTTAAACTAATTCAACATATTTATATAATATAATTATTTATCGTCTTGTCGTAAAATGATGTCATGTAAATATTATATTGAATGTTATAATCTAAATGTGTCTTTAAAATAGTCGAAATTTTTTTTTTAATGTTGTTGTTATGTAACGAGACAAACATGATAATATTTATTAATATTATAAAATAACATATTATAGTTAGTATTTACACACATACATGATACAGACCATCTATACAAAAATGAAAATTATTAAATTAAAAAAGACAAAATACTTTAATTTAAAAAAATTATGTCTTTGTGAGTTACTATAGCTTGTTTCCAAATGGCAAATAGTAAAGCATGTAAAATATTTTTGTAAAAATTATATCTTTTACACAATCGCGTTGATATAATTATAAAATAAAACAACATAATCCACGTTTATAGTTTGTCTGACTCTATAAAAAATATGTTGTAACTATTACAGAATTAAATTATGTTTCATTTTCATAATATTATATAAGTTAAGTTTTGCTTCCGTTCGATTGAGGAAAATATTCAATTATAGTGTGTAAAAGAATAACATAATTATAATAACGTCTAAAAAATATTTTAGATGATTTTTTGTTAATAAAACACTTTGAATAATCATCTGATCGAAAGATTTATTAAAGTCAACATTAAAAATAAATTAATAAATCTATAAATCAAACCAAGTATTGAGTTTAATAAATTTTAAATTTAGAAATCAACGTAAAAAGAATAATTTTGTAATATTATTGGTTCTATAGCTTTCGCCGGAGCCTTGAAAAAAGTGTGTCAATTTACTCATACCGACAAGAGTTGAACTATTTCTAGGCTAACCCGTCATAAGTGGAGTTAAATGAATGCTCTCCAGGTAGTGCTAAATAGGCATTTCTTCAATTGGAATTGAAGAATGTATAGCTCAAGTGAATTATAAAATCGGATGGTAAAAATAAAATTATACTTTCACTATTTGTTGACCTATTAGCCTGTTTCTAAATTTAAAATTTTTTATCATTCACAGTTCGGAAAAAAGTAAATATTTTATTAACTTTAATATATCATTCGACCACTTCATATGATTTAACGAAATGTGTTTTATTAAAGAAGCTTCTAAATAATTCAAATATTTTTTAAACGGTTTTATCTACATAAAGCCTATCATCATCATCTTATCCTTTACCCCTAGACGCGTGAACATATAGATCATATAGATATAATTTTACCGAAGAAATTAAATTTAGTAATTTATTCGTAATAGACCATCAGGTTATTCGTTAAAATTAGTATAGGAATTAAAACGTGTTAATTTGATTTTTTTTTATTATTTTAAATCAAAAACAAAAAATATTTGAATATGTTTTCGCACATTCTCTAGAGTCTCTATAAATTGTATGTTAATTCAAAGGCAAAATTGTTTTGCAAAATTTGTGTTCAACATTTTCTAGACACAGACAATAAACATATAAATATCTAATCTAATAAACGTGTTCCATTTATACATATTAAAATAGACAGAGGAAAAAAATTAAATTAAATTAATAGAACGTGAATCGCGATGAGTCATATTGTATATGCTGCACTGTATATACAATTTATATGAAAGAAACGACGAAGTTTTCAGTTATAAAAATATTTCAAATATGTTTAGCGTTTTTAATTTCATATTTATAAGCATAAATATATGAATTTAAAAATATCTAAACATATTTCGGTATGTACCTTAAGATTATATCACATAAACAACCAGATATAATTTTTCGTTTTTTAAATTCAAAGAGATTTGGAAATAGCATAATTTTACGATCTCTGTATATTTTGTATGTGTTTTATGTTGCTCGTATTTATTTATAGATAAAATTATGTTCAATGTTTATATTAACATTGTATATTATGTATACTATAGAGGTTCAAATATATTATGAAATAAGCACATTGACTTTATAATTTGTTTTTAAAAAAATTTGTCGGTTTTAAATTGTATACAATGTTTAGAATTTTAATATAATAAAGTTATGTTGGAACGTGCCAAAGACTCTTCCCTGAGATGTTCTATATACAAATGTTTCGTTTAATTTTTCTAAGAAAAATTATTCAAATTTTTCTAATGGATTTATCAATTTTTTTTAGACATAAAACAATGAATTTTGATTTAAAAAAAATATTTTTAAAATTCTAATGAAATTATCTTTGCTTTAGGCATATACCGTTTCAAGTGCGATATAATCGTTATTAGATTTATTTTTAAAATTGCAAAATCCTATCTGTTAATTTAAAAAAATATATAAAATACGTGAGAATAAGGACAGTGTGTGTGTTTTTAACACTATATAGATAAAATATTTTTATGAATGTAAAAAAATGCGACAGACAATTTTTTTCGTATCTCACAGAAAAATTCATTCATTTTTATATATATAAATTTGTCTATATGAATATATATAGAGACGAATAATTCCTCTATATGGCATTTTATTATGCCTAAAGATAATGCAGTTTTTAGTTTTTACGAATTGTAATACTAATAAATAGCAAAATATTACCACTTATTACCACTTTTCAAGCTTGGATCATATAACGTAAAAGAATACATAAGAAAGAAAAAAAACGTTTCTTCTGAATAATTTTTAAATTATGCCAATTCTTTTTAATTGTTTGAAATTTTTCCATAAAAATATTAATTCTCATAATTTTTATCGAGCGTTTTTATTATGAAAAACTTAAATACAATTACTTAAAATACAAAATACAATTTAAATACAATTATCTTATTTTTGATAAAAAATGTTGAGGCACGGACTAAATTTTGGTGTTCACATTTTATTATAAAAATAAGTCTCTAAACTTTGATCAAACGTCCGAAAAATATATTTAATTTTTTCAATATAATTCTTATCTCTAGACTTCGTTTAAAAAAAAAATGAAAGCCGTCTCGGAGACTGACGACAGAAGTGAAAACAACTTTAAGGGATAAAATATTATTATGGTTACTCTAAATCGTATTTTTACAACGAATAAACGATATGTGCGTCCAGGATCCATTATGTTGAATATATTCATTTCATTTTTGTCTACAAAATATTATTCGTATAGATCTTTATTTTCTCCCATTTGATAATTCGATTTTTGCTAAATCGTATTTTTACAACGAATAAACGATGACCCATTATATTGAATATACTCATTTGATTTTTGTCTACAAAATATTATTCGTATGGATCTTTAGCTCCTCCCATTTGATAATTCGATGTTACTGGTGCTAAATCGTATTTTTACAACGAATAAACGATATGTGCTTTTAGGACCCATTACGTGGAATATACTAATTAAATTTTGGTCTACAAAATATTATTCGTATGGACCTTTAGCTCCTCCCATTTGATAATTCGATATTGCTGACACTAAATCGAATCACTTCAAAAAAAACTAACTTCATTATCAACAATTTACAATATTTTCATCATTAGTCAAATTAGAGTGCATTTTAATATGCTTCCTTGCTAAAGCAAATGGTTACGCTTCGTGCCCACTATATACTATAATATCTGCAACAAAAAATTACAACATAATATTATTATGACATGATTGTTCATTATATTGTTCATTATATTATTCTTTTATTATTGCATATTATAATATTTACTACATACACATAATATCAAATTGCACAATATTATAATATTGTACTTCCTGTCTATTTTGTTTATTATGTGAAAAATTTGCACATTTATAGTTTGACGAAAAAAAAACTTGTTGAATGCTGAAATTTTTCGGTTATATGTGCCAGATGTGCAACATTAAAAAACTGCTGGAAAATATATAATAAATATTTTAAACACATTTGGTTAAAAAAGTCATTAATTAAAAACTGCGATTTCGTTTTCATTACGAAAATTAGAAGGAGATTTATGACTTTCATATAATATACTGCGCATATTGTGTCTTTGAAGTCGAACCCCTTTTTATTATTAACTCAATTTATAAATAAAATTCATTCACGAAAAGAAAAATGATAAAAAAAAAATGTTCAAAAATAAAACTTTTACCAAAAAAAACCGGAAGATAATAAACGGAATTAATTTTTTTTTGTAAAAAAATGTGTGGGTGTGCGTCCGTATAGTTATCGGCTGCAGTTTTGTAAGATGATTTTTTTCTTGTAATTTTTGTTTCTTATCGGAAATTCTTTGCACATTATTATGTCCAAATAAGTATATAAGTGTCGCGTGATTAATTTCCTTTGCAAAGAATCTTACAACTTTACATGAGTAAATTGTATTTGTAGCGAATAGTTACTATAAAACTGAATAAAAAAAATCATTCATAAATTCTTGTAGTAAGTATATATGATTAAAGTTTATCGCCATTATACATAAATTTCATGTTGAAAATGAAACTAAATTATTGAGATTTTTCCTTGATAATTTTAAAAACATTTTTAAAGTTGCTGTTAGATTATAGCAAAAAGTCTAAGTGTCAAGACCTTTTTTTGTTGAAAGACGACTTTTCTTTTGAAAAACAAAATTTTTCTAGTTAAAAGACTTTGTTTTAATTCATTCAAGTGTATACGTTTTTGAATCTTATGTTTTCTATCTCTTTTTTTCTAGACGACTTGCAAAAAGTGATGTCTAACAGCAACTTTATTTGATTAATATTCGTATGTAATTTAAATTTAAATCTAGAGTTTTTTATAACGAAAATACGACCGTTAAAAAAATTTTGTTTTTCAATAAAATTTTCCAATAATGAAATATCTTATACATCAACCTTATGCTGCTGAGTTCTAATAAATATATATGGCGCAGTCGGTATAAAATAATTTCCTAATTATAGAAACTAATCGCAAAATTGCAATCTATTAAAGAAAACAAAACACTTACCATATGTTGCGGCCGGACTAGAACAGCTACGTGATAATGGCACTCTTGAACCAGGTGGAAATAGGGTATCTTCGCACGGTGATGATAGCTCCCTGTGCTTTTTGTTTGTGTAATCTTTGTGATTTCCTGTAAATGATGAAACGATATTTTAATTTTGGTTTAAATTGATTTTATTATTAGAAGCATTTTATTTATTAGATAATTAATAAAACACTTTTTTTTTAAACTCGTGTCTACAATTTATTTTAATAATTATGTTTTTTGTATGAAGTGTGTCTCTTATTAAGCATAATGCTCAAGCTCAACAACATACTTTACATTTCTTGTACGCACCAAATTCGATTATTATAACACCGACCGTCTATAATTAAGTTGTAGCTGAAGCATTTTCGGTAACCGTAGCAGAGAGAAACAAAATTCACTGTACTCGCGACATCAACGCTTTGTTTTCTTCTGCTGTAGTTACTTGCAATCGTATATCTGTCAGTTAGTTTATCTGCGTGTATGAAATATTAACGTTGGATTAAAGATTTTTTTATGGATTGAAAAGACTTTTCGATTTTTGTCTACTATAAAATCTTAGTAGCAAGTACCAACAATAAAAATATGTTGTCGAGTGTTGCTTTGTATGGGACATTATATTGTTATTTAATAAAATGTAGATATTATTTTTCACTTTTTAGTTATTTGTTTATTAAAAAAAAAACTTTTCGTTTAGTCTTCGCAATCGATAGTTTTATTTATTAGAATATCAATACAAAACGAAATTGATGTTTAGCTGATTGAGGTTATGTTTATTTCTAGTATAAAAAACAAAATTTTTTGCTCAATATTAGAGGCAACTCTTATCAACACTCATATTTTATAGATTTTAATATAAAATTTTAAATCTTCTATAGCTAAACAACAAAATTATATAATTTTATAAAATATAACGAACGAAAAAAAACACACACAGAAAAATGATTCACATAATTGCGGATAACCTTTTGACATTATTTTATGTAAATCACATACAAAACGCTATAAAAAATCGCCTCTTTTTTCAATTCTTTTATATTTTTTTTATATTTTTGCTGCCTGTTTTTTGTTGTTGGCTTGTATAGATAGCTACTTATTTTATTATTAATATTATTGCTTGGCCATTAATATAAAAATAAATATTTTATTTTTTCAATATATTCGTCGTTTTTTACTCCAATTTTATGAGGTTTCATGTACGCATACACAGTTGAATAGATTTTCTATATTATATTAATAGGTTAAAACTTGAATGAATTTTAAAATAATTTTAAATGTATAGATAGAGGCGAATTGACGCAAATATAATAAGAAACCATTCAGTAATCACGTGCTTAATTCGGTCATCTTTTAGAATATATGGAAGAATATTTGATTTAGATTATTTTTTATGTTTAGTATTTAAATAGCATTATGATAATTGACTAAAATCGACTATTTAAGTTAAATCGAAGAAAACATACGTAACATAATAGTGAGACTTTCAAAAAGATTTCAGTGATTTTGGAAATTATTTCCATTTTCCGAAATTATTATTTTTATTTCTGATTTTCGAAGATCATTTATTTTTAAATTCTGAAATTATTACTTTTAATTCCGAAAATATTTCAGTAATTTTCAAAATGATTTCAGTATAATTTCCTAAATGACTTCTGATCTTCAAAAATTATTCTGTGATCTCCGAAATAATTTCCAGTTTCAGAAATTATTAGTTTTAATTCCGAATTTATTTTGTGATTTCAGTTTCAAGTAAAATCAGTTATTTCTAAAAAAAATTCTGATAATCAAAAAAATTTCGGTAAAATCTGAATTTATTTTCTAGTTTTAAAAGTATTATTTTGAATTACGAAAATATTTGTGATTTCTAATATGAATTCATTGATTTTTGAGATAATCTCATTAATTTTCAAAATTACTTCTGATTTTCAATTAGAACATTTGATTTTCAAAAAGAATTCTATGATTTCTGAAATTAATTCCAATTCCCAAAATTATTATTTTAATTCCGAATTTATTATGTGATTTTCGAAGTAAATTTAGTAATTTCCTAAATTTCTATTGATTTTCAAAAAGATCACAGTAATTTTGAAACCATTTTTGAATTATTAATTTTAATTCCGCAAATATTTCTTATTTCCAATATGATTTCAGTGATTTTCAAAATTATTTCTGATTTTCGGAACAAAAAACTGTAATTTCTGATATATGGTATTTATATTTTCAAATTTATATCTGTGATTTCTGCAAATATTTATATGATTTTCGAAATAATTGCTGTGATTTTAAAAATAACTTTTCTGATTTCTGTAAATTCATGTCAAACATACATTTTTCTTTAATTGTTTCGTTTATTTGTATAGAAAATTAAAATTAAATATTATGCACTGCAGTGTAAACAATCTAAACCTTTGAAATTTAATTGCTTTTTATATAGAAAAAATATAATGAGCAATTCTTTATGCTAGCAACAGTACACATGTTGCATAAATTATTCTTAATTATGCAAGGCAGTGTTCAAATTTTAACATTTTCTTATTCAAAATAACATGTTTCATTTTGAGAATAATGTCACTTTATGCTGTTAATTTTACAAATTCATGCATTTAGTTTTTCTATAGCTTTTACCTCAATATATATATAAAATTGTACTAACACATTATAATATGCTAAAAAATAATATGTTTTGTTTTATGTATATGCGCAGAATAAATAAAATCCTCTGCGAAAATAAAAGAACAATGTCTATATACATAAATAATGGCTGCGGTTTCTCGGTTACAACTCTTGAACAGACATTTTGTTAGTCTTGCTTTTTATGCTTTTTTATGCGCAAATGTATATGTTGCATATTATTCATTCGAAACTATATGTAGCACCGCTGCTGGCTCTTCAGGTTTTTACAAATTATTTATTTTTTTTGTAAATCGATGTTTTCTCTTTACACTTTTTTATTATTTGTAGAGAATGTAAAGTTATATATGCAATGAATACATAACTTTTTTTTAATTCCATCATATTTTAAATTGGAATATTATTATGTGTGCACATTTAATACAAAAAATTATCTTCTATGCTGATTTTATGTATTTTAACAATAAATTTGGTATTTTATAATAACATCTTAACTTGATTTCTGAGAAAATTTATTATCTAGAGGGTGTTCATCCAGCTCCACTGATGACGGGTTAGCCTAGAAATAGTGAAACTCATGTCGGTATGAGTAAATTGACAACATTTTTTAAAGGCTTTGACGAATACCTATATAGCCATAATATTGCAAAAATATTACACTTTTCAGTGTCTGACTTATAATGTTGTTAGTTGTGTCCTATATATGTGCAAATCTCTAATTTTATATTAAACCTAGTCATGCTGTCACGATATTTTTTATTGGAAATAAAAATTCTGTATATAATAGCAATATGAGCTTCAAATATTCATATATGTAAGTACATTGTGATGATGATAAATATAAATAAAACTGAATATTAACTATATATACAATTTTATGCTACAGGCGCACAGCTTGATCAGTATAAAAATAAATTTGTTTACAAAATTTTTTTGTAAGTTGAAGGACGCGCGAGTCTCTTTGGGTAAAAGGAAATATATTTAAAGATTTAATTATATTATATATTATCATATGAATAAGATACGTTTAGGTTTTTTTCCTCTTTACAAAATGTTGAGTCATTTGCATTTAAATTATAATATACAACTTCGTAGTTTTATGCTAAAAGCATTTATAACTTTGGTATATCAATTCAATAAATCTTTTACAAATTTACTAAACAATTAGTCAAAGAGTCTAAACGGATAATATATAGAAACCTTTCTATAATGGAGTATAACTCTTTAAAATGTGTCTCATTAAATTCTTCTTATGTTGGCAAAGCTTAAATAATAAACTGAAGTTTTATAAAAATTATTCAAAATAATTTGCTTTTTTACTGCCAAATTGAAACAAAGTATTTTGAATGTTTCTCTAAATTTGGTACTGTTATAAAAAATCAGCGTCCTTTTTCTGTAAATTTATATTTTATTAAAAAAATAATCCGCCATATTGAAGCCGACATTTTTATTTCTAAAATTCAAATACCGTATTTAAAGTCCACATTCTCGGTTGGTGTATAATATTTTTCTAGAATTTAAAATTTTACTTTCCATCATTATTTATTAATCACAACTGGATTAGAAGTTTTAAAGTTAAATATAAATGTATGCACAAAGTACGACATTATAATCAAAATTTTGTCTCGTCGAAAAACGTATGAATTTGATCGTTTTTCAAATTTAATCAATTTTTGCATGAGCTGTTTTCTTGTAATTTTGTAAAAGTTCTTTATTTTTAAGGTAAAAATAATTTGTTTTCTTTTATTGCACTTCAAAATATTATTTAAAATTCATTGCGTAAATGTGCGTGCATTATCAAAGAATAAATTATTGAATTCAGAGAATAATCAAAGCATAATTTATAAAGCAATAAAAAAAAATTTTGTTTTATCTGCTCGGATTTCCATTCACTTTACATAAAAACGAGTATATACGATTAAATCTGCAGATATTGCAAATCAGCACAATACCAAACATTGTCTATATTGCGGCTATATAAAATTATATTTGAATCTTATATGAAAACCCAAACCAAACAATTATGTACATAGAATTAAATATAACATACT